>WBMY01012932.1:0-16532 GCA_013397315.1 Donacobius atricapilla
CCTGTGTGCCTGTGGGCAATTTTTTTTTCTTCTTCTTTTGTTAAATAAATAGCTTTTTCCACTTTTCTCCGAGAAAGTCTCTTTCTGGACCAGTTGTGGGGGAGGGGCCGTTTGGGTTTGTTATTTTCCAAAGGAATCCCATTCAGCTGTTTCCTCCCAAGATTTGCCCTAAATCAGGACACTATCCCAACAGCTGTATGGAGTACATGGACTTTCACTGTCCTCTCCTGGGACAGGGATGCACTGTGTGCCCACTGCCTTGTCCCACCTGCACCCAGGAGCACTGTCAGGTGCATGCCAGACTTTGCTGAGACACAGGAGGCATCTTGGCAGCTACTGCTGAGCTGGCAAGGGCTGCTGCTGGTACTGCTGCTGCTGCCAGTCAGACACAGCTGTACAGAATGAGGCAGAGGCTTTTAGTTTCTAGTTCTGTGTTGAATGGAAAAATACTCCAGCTGCCCGTTGGTGCCAAGATTTTGGTAGAGCAATGCTGATTAGCATTCTGCGATTAAGAGTATTTACGTTACTGTCCTCTGCGATGGAAGGAACAGCATTGTCTCATGACTATACTCAGAACAATGAAAAATAGTGGATTAGGTGAGCCCCAGATTGTTAGGAAATGAGGAAAATCTGTTTATTCCTTCTTGTTCATTAAGCTATCAGGACCATAAGAAAAATAGTACCTTCTCAAATTCTGATGTTACCTCAGGCATTAAGAAATGCATACTGTATAGTAAGCATTCATCACTTCAATAAAGGGCAAAACTGTTGCCAGCCTTTGTGCTTTTTATCATCCTTATTCTCCATTGCAGAATTGCTTCAGTTAAGCTTCAATTTAGTTTTAGTTTAATGTCTGATAAGATCCTACACCACTCTGGAGTGTGCTTGCAAGAGAAAGGGGAAGCCAGTACTTGGTAGCCTCCTTGCCCAAGGAGATAGTATCTCAGGAACACCAAACTCCACTCCCCTGTGGAGTTTGGTGTTCCTGAGATACTATCTGAAAATTCAGCTGAGAAAACAGGGCTCCTCTGGCATAGCTGGGAGAGAAGGAAGCGTGTGCATGTTAACCTGGGAAATGCTTGTGAATGCTATGTGCAGTTCTTTACAGGACTGCTTTTTTCTGCTACTCTCTGAAAAGTACATCCACATGGGGGAGAAAACCCAACCAAAACCAACATGAAACCAACTAAACCCGTAAGGGTCATCAGCACATTTTCCTCTCAAGGTGACTTACAGCCATGTATTACTTGGAAAATGACAAGTAAGAAGATTATAAAAGAAATATCCTCAGTATGAAAGTGTTTTAATAGCTATTAAAAGACGATAAACAAAGGAAAATATGGGAATCTTGGAGAATTTGGACACCTCTAAGTTACAGGCAATGTTCCAACAGTGTAAAAGTTTTACAGATAATCTATCACTTTATTTCAAATGAATGAAGTACAAATAGCAGTAATGATTTTCAAAGTAGTTGAAACGATCTTCCCAGAAACCCAACAGTTATTAATAGAAGTTACTAATTTGTTGTTGTTTTAACATCAAGTTAGTCTAATAGCAATCAGCATATAGTATCGTGGAAACCAGTATGGTTTGCTATAAGGGGAAATTACAAGAATAACTATATGGTGAACAAGAAGACAAACTTAAGAGCGACAGAAGGGATAATTGCTAAAAATTCCTGAACAAAACCAAGGAAACATTAAGAATGTACTCAGCAAAAGACTGTAGAATTCAGATGCAAATCCTGATTCTTCTTTCATAAAGGCTTTTATACCTATTCATCTCTGATGATGTTAGATGTCAATGACATATTAATGATACGTTAGGACAACAGTTTCAAATTTCAAATTGTTAGTTAATTATCTGTACCAAATTTAAAAATCAGGGTTCAGTTTCTAATTCTTTGAAAGAAAAACTGTGATTTTATTCCATTATTTAAATTTTTATCTTACTATTAGATAGCATGTGTGTGTGTGTGTGTGTGTGTGTGTGTGTGTTTTGTGAGAAAGTTGTAGCAGTTCTTTTCAGTATGGCTTTGTTTTTCTCAACAGTTCAGGACGGCAGCTAAGTGAAGTCTTCATTCAGCTCCCGTCTAGGAAAGAACTACCAGAGTATTATGAATTGATTAGGAAGCCAGTGGACTTCAAAAAGATAAAGGTAAGGAGGGGAAGAATTTTGGAAGTGGAGATTCCTCCATTTCTTTTTGTTTTACAGAAGGGTGAGCATGAAGTTGTTTTTAAAATAACAGTATGAATATTTCATGCCACATGTATTGGTGGATTAGATTTTAAACATTTTCACACATCTTGTTAGTAATTTTGTTTAGCGTATATCGCGATGTATCCCTGTAATTTCCAGGTCAAATCAAACTATAGTAGTGTGACATGGATGACATCTCAGTGCCTTTTTTGCAAAGACCTAATTGTGAATCTGTCAACAGATCTGGTAAAAGCACACTGTTGACAAAGATTTAATAGTTCCAGGGGAATATACCTATCCCTACGTTTGAAATCATAGAACCATAAATATCCTGAGTCAGAGGGATGGATGTATATCATCAAGTCCAGCTCCTGGCTCTGCACAGCACACTGCAAGAGCCACATGATGTGCCTGAGAGCATTGTCCCAATGCTCCTTGAACTCTGTCAGGCCCGTGCTGTGACTGCTTCCCTGGGGGGCCTCTACCTGTGCCCAGCCACCCTCTGGGTGAAGAACCTTTTCCAAATATCCAGCCTAAACCTCCCCTGCACAACTCCAGGCCATTCCCTCGGGTCCTGTCACTGTCACCACAGAGAAGATCTCAGTGCCTGCCCCTGCTTGTCCCCTCACGAGGAAGTTGTAGACCACAATGAGGTCTTCCCTCAGTCTCCTCTTCTCCAAGCTAAACACACCAAATTCCTTTCCCTTCTAGACCCTAGCCTTATATCTTGGAAGAGCCCATGTCAGATCCAAACAGAGTTTGGTATATGGGTCTAGGCACCATGTTGCACCTTGGGTGATGTCATAATTCTCTATCTTTCACTTGTGTTACAGTTACTGGGTTTCTTTGCTAGAAAGATGAAACTTCTTTTACCAGAAGAGCTCCATTTCTCTTGCTTTTAACCCTTACAGTTCACAAAGAAATTGCTTAATTTTTGCTCTTTTACCTTAATGCATTTTTTGAGTAATATGTTAAAAACACAGTTGTTTTAAACAGATACTTATCTTGATGCTTAGGTAAATTTTTTTAAGAGAAAGCTTTTAATGTGTTGTATCAAATATTAATTCAGTGTCCTCTCTGCTGTTCTTCTTTCTCCACCACTGCCCATCAATACTTGTCCTTATTTCCTCAACAAATGCAACAGGAGAGAATTCGCAACCATAAATATCGGAGTCTTGGGGATTTAGAAAAAGATGTCATGCTGCTATGTCACAATGCACAGACATTCAACTTGGAAGGATCTCAGGTCTGAATGAGTTCATTTCTGTTAAACATACAGGTTTCCCCTATCTAATGTTTTTAGTGCTTGTTGATAATTATTTTTGTATATAAACTCTCTGTTTCAATTCTTACTTCAAGCAGAGAAAAATGTCCACATTTTTAGAATCCAAATTTCACTGGACACTGCTGCACTGTGTGAATTTTCAGAAAATTTGTTTTTAGCGCTAGGTCTGATATCAAATTTTTCTGACCTGTGTGTACATTAAAGCTGCAGTAAGACTATGTGCATCTGTGGTAAAAGGTGGTGTGTGGAATGATGCATCAGTTTAGGTTTTCCTCAGCAGGTGACAGAAGTAGCAGATGTAACAGTACAGCTCTAGGACAGGATGTTGAGGAAAAAGACGTCATGGAAAGCTTTTCAGTTCTGCTAATGGAAGATAAAAATTCAAGACTGCCCATCAGTAAAGATGTATATATGAAGCTTTTCACCCTCTGAAGCCTCTGTTTTTTAAAATTTTATTTTGTTGTTGTTGAAAGGTCAGTGTCCATTTTAAGGAACAGTAGGAATAAATCCCAGATGAGTCTCAGGTTTGGAGGGCAAACTCATCTCAAACATGTTTTGCTCACCTGATTCGGCTCAGAATTCGGAACAGGGTGCTGATACAAAAGGAAAGACTGTGAAATCTGGAATGCAGATACAAAAGATAAAACAGATAAGAAAGTTGTCTCATAATACAGTGAAACACAGTCTTGGGTGATTGTTTTTATAGATGAGATCCAAAAAATGTCATGCAAACACAATATTGAGTTGAAGCAGAGACCATGAAGACAGCTTCTGTAACATGCAAGAGATAAAAAAAGATGTTATTTGAAGCCTAAATAAAAGTAAGCTGAAGGATGATGCCGCAAATAATGAACATTTTCTTAAAATTTCTAAACTTTAGTGGTAACATTTAGCTAAATTGGGGGATTTATGTTAAATTTTGAAAATTAAAAATGAGTATGGAATTCATTCTGAAGAATTGTTGGATTGAGTTCATCATTTAGTGATTTTTTTTTTTGATATCAAGAGATAGAAAAAATTATGTACATGTGATTTTTTTACTGTCTTCAGTTACATGGAAACAACTACAAATAAATCAACTGAAAATATTTTTAGAAGTAAATTAATTATGGTAGAATGCTTGGGACAAAATTTTGCTACATGTCCAGATGTAAATTTTCAGTTTACTGCTTATTTGTATAGCAGTAAAATGGCTCTAAGTATCTAATTATAACAAGATGGGGGGGAAAAAATGAAGCAAAGTTAATAACTAAAAGTATAACTGAGACTTCAATTGGTAAAAGTTGGTAGAGGAGATAAAAAGAGGTAACGAAAAAACAGTAGTGAAATGGGAAAAATAACGAAATTATTCCATCAGAATGACTCAACCTACTTAAGGAAAACTGATCTCTTCTTAGGCAGAGATGGTAGAATTGAGAGAAGTAATCCTGAGTGGAGAGAAGTGTTGGTAGATATTGCTACTCTGTTTTGAAATAACCTTACATGTGTCAGTGTTGTATGATTTTCTGTTCCATCGAACCAACATTAATCACCAGACCTAACATTACTTTTTATATCATGAAGCCTAAATAATGTTTATATAAGATTTTTATTCTTTTCCTTTTTTTTCTGGAAAGTTCTCACACAATTCATTTTGATTTCTCTTGAGTTGCAGGACACTTCTGCAGTAGTTCTCCATTTCTCCAGATTCCTTGATACCTTGTGTTCTTTTTTATAGTTTTGGTCTACCTTTGCTCTGACATAACAAATGACTTCAGTAAATTAGATTATTTGTATGTGCACTCAAAACCAAAGGGCTAAATTGGGTACTTGTTTAAGCACACAGTGAACTTGAAGTGTTCTGTTAGTGTGGTGCCTGCTGCTTTTCCTTGGAGCTTATTCAGGGTCTTCGGGGATGGAATGACTTTATGTGTTAAGGCTTTTGCCCTCAATGAAACCTCAGTGTTTTGAAAAGCTTTTCATGTTGTAATAGTCAGATGACACACCGATGTGTACAGGGTTAAAAATGCTTGCATGTCTCTTCAAACAGAAGATTTCTCATGAATGGTTGTAATTTGTTCTGAAGTTCTTTTGTCATTGCTTCTCCCTTTTTGAGGGAAGCTCTACTGTCATTGTTGCTTGGTTTTTTGAAACCTGTTGGAATTGTGTTTTTGTCAAAATAATAGAATTTCTATTTGCACAGTTTTTCATGAAGCAGCCCCATGGGTTTTCTGTGTATCAAAATAGATAGGAATATTACAAGTAATTCCACATAAAGAAGGTTAAAATAATTTTTGAAACTCCTGTATTTCATTGGGAAACTATTTGAAAGTTTGGGTCCCATTGATGCCCTAAATATGTAGTGGCCAGCATTAGAAAATAAAATGTTGTAGAGGTCTTTAATTCTTTTTGACTTAGAAAAGTGTTTTTGTGAGAAAGAACAGAAGGTTAGTTGAAAGAACCATTCCTAAGAACAAGTGAATATGCTAGGCGTATGTATATGAGAAATAAATAGTTCTCAAGAGGAACTTGGCAGGTTCTATCAATAGCTGCCTTAGAAGTAGGTATAAGAGAAAGTCAGTTGTTGCTTGACTTTAAGGAAGGAAGTTCTGGAGTCTCATAGCTCATTAATACTGTATGACAGGAGAGCAGCCTTCTCAAAACATTCATTTTTGTTAATAGATATATAAAAATTTTACCATGATTGACAGCAGTCAAACATCTCAAAACAAAAAGCACAGAGGCACTTACAGAACAGGGAACAATCCACAGTGAAAGGCAGTTTTTCAAGAAAAGCACTTGGTGGTCAAGTGAAAAAAGTAGGAATTAAATATTTCATGTTAAGTATTCTGAACAACTTTCTCTAATTCAATTTGTTGAACTCATAAAGTATTAGAGCACATCTATCACATTTAGCATACAGACTGCATAATGGCAGCCAAAAATCTTTCCATTATCTTTTTCACAAATACCTAGTGTCCCCTTATACAAGAAAGTGTGTCATTTAGCCAGAGGAGTAGACTGACAGACAGCTAAGGTGATGATGATAAAATCAAATGCAGTCTGTGATCCTGTAGTCTTCTAGTAATTATTCTTAATTGTTCAGTGCTTAGTTGTGCAGTGCTTGTCTTCTGACATTTTACAAAATGAACTGCACAAGGCCGTTTGTTCAGGTGGTGGCAAAGAATCAGATACTCAGCAACACAACAAGATTTTTACTGTGTTAACTTAAGAAATATGTTACAAGCCAAAATTAGTCACTCTTGAGAGTCCACTCATGCTGGAGGTTAAAGAGAAAATCTGATGTATCCAAGATACTTTGGATACTACAGAATATTTAAGAACACATGTTCAATTTAGAGCAAACCCTAATTTTTTTTTCAGTCTTTTTAGATCTGAGAGTAAGGAAGGGGTGAGCTGCTTGGGATAAATTATTTTCCTTGTAGTCTCTTTGGATTTCAGAAAAAGCCTAAAGGTAATTAAATGAGGGTTAGCCATTTGTCATTATTTAACTGGATTGCCAGACGATAACCCATGTTTTAATTAAGGTGCATACTGCTGAAGTCTGTTCCTTTGGCAGGTTTTCAAGGGTGTTATGATCTGATGAAAATGCACAATAGTTCCTGTGGTAGTAGAAATAAGAAGAAAAACACTAACTAGACATTTTAGATGTAATACATTGTACGAGTTGTTTCTTTGCAGCTCACTACCGATAAATTTCTTCATTTAGAGCATGAAGAATTAATGTTGGCATTTCTTGTACAGTTCATGCAACAGACATTGTTACTTGGTATTTGAAAAGGCCATGTACTCTTTAGGCTTACACTGGAAATTTAGGTCTATGCGAATTTCTGATTCTGCTTGACTTCATAGTTCTGACAGAGATTTGTACCTGTACTGTAGATCTATGAGGATTCCATTGTTCTTCAGTCAGTGTTCAAAAGTGCACGACAGAAGATAGCCAAAGAAGAAGAAAGCGAGGAGGAAAGCAATGATGATGAAGAAGATGAAGAAGAAGAATCAGAATCAGAATGTGAGTCCACTGCTAGATACTGACAAGGAAATATGTCTGGGGATGGAAGAGCAGGTTTTTCTGCTTCTGCATGGAGACTCATTATAAGGTTCTGTTTTCCATTGGTGGAAGTTGTTTCTTACTGAGGTTTCTTGGGTGTAACATTGTTTTGGTCTTTCAACTGGGTGTTCTGACTTACTTCTATTTAAACTATTCTCAAGCCAGAAACAAATCACAGAGGTGCTTTGTGGGCAGCCATAAATGTTTATAAGCCCTTCGGGGCTTGTTCATGCTGTTTGTAAATGGAAGTGGCTGGAAAGGCTAGAGACAGTCTTTATCAGCAAGTGGCATGATGTGACACACCAAGGTTATATACATCTTAATATGTATCTTAATATATATATCTTAACCATACATGGTTAAGAACCAGATGATTTTGAAAACACTCTTCAGTGTAACAAGGACTAAGTGAAAACTCTGATTATTTCAGAACACTCAGTAAATCCCTGCAGATTTGGAAACATGATGAAGTGGAAAAGGATGGATTCTTCATTGCACTTTGTGCCATCCAGTACATCTATCCAAATTCCAGCCACCCCTTTTCCCTGGGTCCAAAAGCTGTAGTACTTGGCCCTGAGCTACCCTTCCAAGTGTGTCGCACATCTGTGCCAAGCATGCAACTTCAGTAGCTCATTTGGAAATGAGTGGATATTATGGAACCAGAATAATATGTTCTTTAGAAAGGTGTCAACTCAAAAGTCACCAGTAATGTCCACATAGCATTTCTGTACTTTAAAATACAAAAAACGTTTATAGAAAAGCTAAACATTCCTGTGGTAAGGAAGAAAATATTTTTAAATATCTGTCTTCTCACAGGATCATATACTATCTGTACATACATTCTGAGAATGAAAAGAAGCTGCATATGCTTAACTTAAAGTTGGTCTTTATAGTTTAATATACATTATTGTTAAAACTATTTAAAACAAGAGAAATAAAAGCAAATACCTCTTGCTTTGGTGTTCCACAGCTCATATAAAGTCAGAGGGGAATGCCTTTTCTGCTGCTACCAGAGGTGAATTTCTGTGAACAAGAGACAGCATTTGAAGTTGCTATGTGAATGTCACATTAATGTATGCTGTTAAACTTCTTACAGCAAAATCAGTGAAAGTCAAAATCAAGTTAAATAAGAAGGATGAAAAAAGTCGGGAGAAAGGAAAAGGGAAGAAGAGGCAGAGCAGAGCAAAAGCCAAGCCTGTCGTGAGTGATGATGATAGTGATGAGGATCAAGATGAAAATGTAAGTTTTGTTCAGTGAGACTGTGGAAGTGGTTGCAGTGATTGCATCTCTGCCCTGTCCTGCTTGCTGTCCGAATTCTCAACTATTCATGCTTAAGCACATATTTAACCTGTAGTGATCATCCTGAGAGAATTGGGTGGGGGTGTTAACTGTATCTGAGTGTGCTTTATGATCTGGTCCCAGTGCTGGAAGACAAGAAGTCACAGAAGTTTGGATCTTATTTCTTCGAGCTGTTCCTACATTCAATGAACCTTTAAGTCTCACGGTCTGTTCCATTTTGTCCACAGATGAAAAACTTACGGCTTGATTGTTTTTTACCATTTTCCTAGTGGGTTCTTCTATTATTGCAACAAAAGACAATAGATGTCTTCCCAGTTGTTTGTAAATGTCTGGATAGAAAGAAAGACCTGGTGTTTCCTGACTCTCTGTCTTTCCTCTCTAAAGAAGTCTACAGCAATTAGATGAAATTTTGTGAAAGAGAAATACTAGATAGCACAGTACCTTTCTTCAGGCTATCTTGATTTGTCAGTGTAATTGTCATGTTTCTTTCTTGTACTTCCTTTTATTTTTCCTTCTTTAACAAATTCCACGGAATAGCTGGGAAGAATTTCTGACCTGTCTTGTGTCTCTTACCTCTAGGACCAGTCGGAAGCAAGCGGAAGTGATGATGAGTGATCCATAGGGTTTATTTTCTTGGCAGAACTGACCCCTTCCCCTTCTCTTCTCTTTTCTCCTATTTTACACCCAGTGAATTCTTTTTGTCAAATAGACATCAGGTTGTTTCTGTATTCTCATTCTCTATAAATTAGCTTTAGGATAGTGCCAGACAAACATATGATATCATGGTGTAAAAAAAAGCAAGAAAATGTAACATATTGTGACCAAATGGGCCTCAAAAAAACCAACAAAGAAACCTTTTGAGGGAAAATGTGGGTTGATAATATATTTCTATGGGCTGATTTTGACTTGGTAATGGTTTGATTGTGCCTGGTTTTATGATTTGATAAGGTTTTTTTCAGCGGCATCAGAAAGGCAGCAAAAAAAAGTCTTTTGTAGCATTGATAACCAGGAGAATTCATTAAAAACCACTGGTTATTTTATTTTTCATCAGGCAATTTCCAAATTTTTTATTTGTCTGATTGGTTTTTTACACTGTGGTACATATATGCGACTTTGTTTAATAGCTTATAAATGTTCAGTAGTTGGCTTTCATACATCTTGCCCCATATACATTTTTTCACCTTATGCTTGATGATCTTCAGAAAAAGGCTTTTTGAATTGTATCAAATTTATGTCTATTGTAAACTTTGCTTAACTTTTTTTTTCTCTATTAAAGAAGTTGGTTTTAAAATGCTATTGAATATTGCAATCTATATAGTGTAACGTATGGCTTCTTTCATCAGACTGATCTTCTATGTTACCAATGTGGATTATCACCTTTTCCCTAAAGTGTACTTAATCTTTGCTTTCTTTGCACAATGTCTTTGGTTGCAAGTCATAAGCCTGAGGCAAATAAAATTCCAGTAATTTTGAAGAATGTGGTGTTGGTGTTTTTGTAATAAAGAAAAAATCGAGTTCAATAGATGCAACCTTGTGTTACGAGTTGCCAAAAATATTTTTATAGTAGCAATGAGAGGGCAGGAGTGTCTCCTGTAGAGAGGTCCACTTTCGTCCTGCCTGGATATAAAATTCAAATATCATAGAAGTACCTTCTGAGATGGAGAGAAGATATACAATACATGTTAAATAATAATAAAATTGAAGTAGTAGACTGATACCTTGAAATAAAAGCATAATTTGTTACTTAATTACAGTTAAATTGATAAAGTAATAAAATAAATATTTTTTTTCTTTCAGGAAATGTATGTCCATATGCCTTAATGGGCATGAATGCAATTAGTTATGCAGGCAGTCAGCCCACCCATAAGTCAGTTTATTTAAAATCTTGAGGTATTACAGTAATGATGCAATAAGATGTGGTAGTGTAAACCTTTGAACTATATATTTGCAGTTAATATTGCTACTATGCAAAATCAAACCTTAAATTTGAACATACATTGTGTAAAAAATGTACAAGCCTAGAAGCCTCTGTAAACAGAACGTTTCTTTGTTATATGAACTTCTGAGAGCGTTTCTGCAATAAATCTCTTCATACTGCCTTGCAATATGTTAAGTGCTTCAGATTTTTGTAGCTTATTTGAAAGTGATCAGTAAGTCAGACTGGTTCCCATTTGTTTATATTAGCCCAGCACTGAGAGAAGTCAGCTTTGCTTAGGTTCAGCAATTTCAAACATCTTGTTCCTAGTGTGTGCCCTATCTGAATGGAAGACCCAGTATTTCACAGAGAGGTGTCATTGTTCTCAGAGGCTCACATTGATGATACCAGTGTCTAAAGCAGCATTGCAAAGAACAAAGTCCTGGTGGACGCCAGGTTGAATGTGAGCCAGCAGTGTGTTATTTTAGCAAAGAGGATATCCTGGACTGTATTATCAGGAGTGTTGCCAGCAAGTCCAGAGAGGTGATCCTTGCCCTCACCAGCACTGGTGAGTTGTGTGTGGAGTGCTTTGTCCAGTAGTGGACTCCAGCTGAAGAGAAGACATGGACATACTGGAGGAAGTCCAGCCAAGACCCACTGACGTAAAGGACTGGAGCATATGACATACACAGGGAGTCTGGGAAAGCTGGCACTGGTCAGCGTGAAGAAGGCAACTTGATATGAACTGGCATTGGGAAAGGGAAGGTGCAAAGAGGACAAAGCCAGGATCTTTTCAGAACAGGGTCAAGAGGCAACGGGCACACACTGAAACATGGGCAGTCCCTATGAACATCATGAAACTTTTACTATGAAAGTGACTGAGCCCTGGAACAAATTGCCCAGAGAGCTTTTGAAGTCTCCCTTGGAGATACTTAAAAGCCACCTGGATGTGGCCCCTACTTGAGCCAGAGGGATTGGACCAAATTACCTCCAGAGGTGCCTGCCAATAGTCCTGTGATTCTGTGAGGTAGGTTAGTTACTTTTCAGTGACAGTTTCACAAGACTATAGAGAAGCATTATTTTTTCACTGCAAAATGAACCAAGTCTACTAACCTGTTACACATGACAAAAAGCATGTGGCAATAGGCTCCAGTCACGGATGGCCTAGACTGGCTTTAAACTGACAACTTGGATATAAAAGGCACAGTATCACATTACCCATCCCCAGAGTCCCTGATGACTTTGCAGTGACCCTGTTTCATTTATTTTTCAAGAACTCATTATTTGCAGATGAGCATTTACCTGGATAATAAAAATTAACTACAAAGATATATTTCTGTTGAAATTGAAAGTAGCTTTGGGTTTGATTAGTAACTGTAAGTCATATGATGGAATCAGTTTACTTGAAGAAATTCAATTGAATTCTCAGCTGCAATTTCTTTTATCAAGTTTAAGTAATTTCAAAGTATTTTCAGTTTCTTCTCTGAGTTTCAGAAAACCCCCAAAAGACCTGCAATTATTTTTTAACATTAAAATAAAATATATTTAGGATATAAGACATGCTTATGCCTCCACTGCAGTTGGTCCTATTACTTTGCTTAGGATTTGAGTTCATTTCTACCAGAGTAGAATTTTAATTGTTATCCTGCTGTTTCTCTGTATGAATTTACTGTGTTTTTCAAGAGTAATTGTTTTCCTAGCAATCTTAGCTCATTAGTATATGAAAAAAAAAAAGGGTACTGGGAAAATTGTTGTAATGCGTAACTTTCCAAATTGTTTACCAAAAAAAGGAGAAAATCTTAAGGTATGTATAAATCTGTGTATAAGATGGAACTATTTTCTCTTTTACAGAATTCCCTCTCTAGTACAAAGCGACGAGCAAAACATTTGAAATACTTTTTGGACTGTACCAAAAAAAAAGCACAGTGCTACATTCCATATTGAGGAAGCTCATTTCCTTCCTTAATTTCAAAAATAGTGTAATAAAATTGGGAGTGGTGTAGTTTGGGCTCTGATGAAGACAAGCAAAGTGAAGTAAACAGCAAGATGTTTTCTTTGATGCATCGTTTCTCCTGGGAAGTAGGCAGCAGTCTAAGTGGGCCAGATAAAAAACATTTAACATCTTTTATACATTTCAGATGCTATTAATAATATTTCTTTTCCCCTCACATCTTCTGAAAGAAACAAAGAAAATGCAGAATCTTTTACTTGTTGGTAAAAATGGCTCCCTCCTTAAATGTGTCCAGTCCTCAGTGCAAAGTATTTTTCACTCCCTCAGCTTATGAATGAAGCTGGTGACTCAATGACTCTGGAGGCATAAAGACACAGCAAATGCTGCCACAGCCTCTATGCACGCTCAGATAAAGGCACAGCTGATGCAGTGGTGAGCCTCAAAGTTGTGTGCAGTTACTGAGCTGTTGATACATGCTCAGTCCTGTCAACTATCTAAGCATTTATAGCTCTGTGAGTAATGCCCAACCTACTGTCATTTTTTCATGAATGCATGGATGATCAGGTTTACCAAACACATAGTCTAACCTAGAAAACAGGACACAGAATGTTAAAAACAAAATTAGTTTTTTATAAAGGGGTTTTTAGGCTGGTGTCTTGCATTCCCCTCTGTTCACAGCCTGAAAAACCTCTGAAATATTTTAAAGTCCCTGCAGTTTTTGAATAGGGACCTCAACTGTATGCTGAAACATAGGTTCAAAAAAGGAGCGAGCAAAAGTAGTTTATGTGGTTGTTTGGCCTTAAAGAAGAAGGGGAAGAAGGTTCAGGGTATGCAAAGAGGTGAGAGATACACAATTTTGATTCCTTTGCAGTTGATTTGTATGTCATCTGGGGAGTCACTCATCCCTATTCTGTGCTAATAAAAGGTGTGGTAGGTGAGGAAAAAAGCAAGAAGCAAAGGGTGTGAAACGAGTCAGCATTTACCTAATTCTGTTTTGATGAAACTGAACATTCCATTCAGTGGGAACAGAACTTCAGGACTGTGTAGTCACACGAGTGTTTGAACAGCAAGGGCCATGTTTGCACAGGGGGCAACTTTGTTAATTACATTGAAATGAAAATGCCACAAAGGATTATCCAGAGGCAGCCTGCCTGTTCTCTCTGAGAAAAGTCAGAAAGTTTATTTTATTCAACAGATATTTAAACGTGATATAAAACAAAAGTTAACTGGAAGTTGGTGCATCACTCTTATTTCCCCATAACAACCAAGAGTTCAAGCGGGATTAGGTTGATGCAGACACACCAGTGATTCTTTCTTATGCAGAAGTCACATCTGCTTTCCAGATGCTAGTCCTTGTCTCTCCATTATCTTGATGAAGATTGTCAGTGTAGCAGTGTTTACCATATTTTTGGCTCTGTGTTCACACAGAGATGGGTATGCTGAAGAACATGTTGAAGTCTGCACCTTGATCAGACACTGTTACATATTTCTCCTGTCTTTGTTATAAAGAGCTTGTATTTCAATTTGTATGGTGTTTTTCCTGTTATATTTGTGACCACAGCAGACACAGTAAGAACAAAATTCTTATCCAATTAGATGGTGACAGCTTTTGTTTTCTTCCCCTATATGCCAAGTTGCTGTCAAAAGGGCTGAATCACAACAAATTTACTGCAACATGAAGTTGTTATGTTTTCAGAGGACCAGAAAACTTGTACTGGAGATTTATGCACAAGACAAGGACCATTTTCATGACAACTTCCAATTTAGGTAGCTGCTTGCTGGGTTTGTTCTTGGTATTCAATGTCATGTTTTCAAGCACAATCCATTGTTGTGATGACATATACTGATGTTTCATTACATTTGTCACTTTTGGTGATATAAGGGCTTAAGCTACATACTGCATCATCTGCCACCTGCAAATACAAACTTTACATCAACTATTCTCAAGAGATGGAGATAAAATCAAGAGAGGACCCTGATGCTAAGACATGAATTCATTGCATGTGGAAGAGAACTACTTATATGCCAAGTGTATTTTTTTTTCTCTGAAACAGACGTGGCTTCTGGTAGAGGTGGATTTGTATCCACTTGTACTGTTTGTATTACAGTTTATACTCCATTTTGCAGTACTAGTATCTGTTATGGGCATTCTCCCCTTGGGCTTCCAGCATACCTTCTCTCCATTATTTTCCACTGCAATAAATTTTGTATGTACTTGAGTGCCTTACATACTTAAAGAAGTTAGTGCTTAATTGTGCAGCATTACTTTCCATCTCCTTTGTCATTCTAACATCAAATGAGAAAGAGGTGGAGGGAAAAGGCATTATTCACTTAGAATTTCGCTTTTTCTGAGACCAGGACACCTTGTTTCTATTAATGGTGTTGTCTGCAGGCATAACCCTAGGGACGTGTCAGTGTTCCTGCACTTTTAGAAGTTTATTTGAGCCATTCTTATTGTCAAGGAAGAAAGCAGTGAAGCTGAGCATGTCTGACATTCTGCAGATGCACAAAAGATGGTAAGTGTTCCATGCCAGTGCACTTAAGCACTCAGAAGAAGTAAATAGGTCTTTAAAACTTTGCAGTTAATTTCAGCTGCATAAGGGACAGTCTTACCAAAACAAGAACATTTTACTTCTGCTTTAGAAAACCTTATTAGACCAATTTCCACTCCTGTATCACTTCACTGAATGTAACTTTTAGTTCAGTTTCTTTGTACCATCTTCCACCCTGCTGTTCCAGTGTGATAGTGAAGATTTAAGTCATAGTCATTTTGAGTCATTACAGGAAAATGATTCATCCTGGAGGCTGGCCAGTGTGATGCCCAGCTTCCAGAAGGGTCATGGAAAGATCGAGGGAGCTACAGGCCTGTCAGTGTGACCTCAGTGCTGTGGGGAGGGTTATGGAGCAGATTGCCTTGAGTGCCATCATGCAGCGTGTACAGAGCAACCAGGGGATCAAGGCCCATCAGCAGAGGTTTGGGAAAGGCACGTCTGGCTTGAACAACTTCATCTTCTTTGACAGGATGACCCACCTAGTGGATAAGGGAAAGGCTGTGGATGTCATCTACCTGTACTCCCAAGCCTTTGATAGTGACTCCCACAACATTCTCCAGGAGAAGATGTCAGCCCATGGCTGGGACGGGTGTATTCTGTGCTGGGTAAAAACCTGGCTGTATGGCTGGGACCAGAGATTGCTGGTGGGTGCAGTTACATCCTGCTGGTGGCCATTGGTGTTCCCCAGACCTCAGTACTGTTTAGTATCTTCATCAATGACCTGGATGAGGGGATTAAGTGCAGCCTCAGTCATTTTGCAGATGACACTGAGCTGGGTGGGAGTGCTGATCTGCTGGAGGGCAGGAAGGCTCTGCAGAGGGGTCTGGACAGGCTGGACCATGGGCTGAGGCCGATGGTGTGAGGTTCAACAAGGCCCAGGGCTGGGTCCTGCCCTTGGCTCACAACAGCCCCAGGCAGTGCCACAGGCTGGGGCAGAGTGGCTGGAAAGCTGCCCACAGGAAAAGGCCCTGGGGGTGCTGGTGACAGTGACTGAAGAGGAGCCAGCAGTGCCCAGGTGGCCAAGAAGGAACTGGATGTGGCACTTGATGCCATGGTCTAGTTGATAAGGTGATGTTTGGTCAAGGTTGGACTCAGTGATCTTAGAAGTCTTCCAAACTTAATGATTCTGTTATTCTCTTAATTTTTTCACAATTTCTAGGGAATCTGGAGGATGCATATATGCTGTTTAGCAGGGTCCATACCAGAGTCAAAGTACATTGCAGTAGTGATTTCTCTGAGATGGATAGGTTAAACAAAAAAAAAACAAAACAAAAACAAAC
>WBMY01012932.1:16564-42682 GCA_013397315.1 Donacobius atricapilla
AAAAAAAAAAAAAAAGAAAAACAAAGAAGAGGTGACTTGCCCTAAATCTGGTGAGTTGATTATTTCTGCTTATGGACAAACAAATTGAAAAGGCAGTTACTGTCTCCAGACTCAATTCAAGGCATCCTCCTTGTTTCCCAGAACATAAATGCCAGGTTCAGCTGACTTGAGACCCAGCCACCAGGCTGTAGGTTAAGGGGAGAAGCTTGAATTTATTCTTCACAACCACTCGAGCGGTGGATTTTTTCTTTCTGCCATGCAGTGATTCTGTCATTCTGACTGCCTCTGGGGGCTCATGCTCTTTGCCTCTTCCAACTGTGCTATGTTCAAAGTTCTCACCTGAGAGATATTGCTGGAAAGATAAACATGAAACTTCAGTGCACTTTTTCTAACCCTAGTAATACAGAGAGCTACAGAAAAATACCTTTCTGCAAGAGCTGCATTCACCACAGGTGTAAACATTTTCAGGAAGGTCACACATATATTATCTTTCTTCTCACAGAAGGGCTGGAATGTATGGAGCTCACAGTTGTCAGTGCCACAGTTGCAGGCTTCTGGGTAAGGATTAAGGGGCAAACAATGCAGATGTCATCATGGGAGTCTGCTATAGACCAGCAAGCCAGGACAGTGGTGCTGATGAATTACTCTCTGAGGAACTAAGAGACTCCTCTAAACCAACTGCCCGTGTTCTTATGGGGGATTTCAACTTCGTGGATGTTAGCTGGGAACACCAGACAGCTGGCACAAACTGGGAAGACTCACAGAACACCTGGATGATACAGGTACTAAGAGAGCTGGCTAGGAAAGATGCTCTCCTTGATTTGTTGCTTGCCAAACAGAGAGGGTGAGTGCAGGGGAGATTGGTGGCCATTTTTGCCCCAGGGACCATGAAGTAATCAGGCTTAAAATCTGTGACAGAAGCAAAAGTGCCAGCGAAACTTCAGCTCTGGACATGAGGAGAGCAGACTGCAGGCTGCTCAGGAAATCAGTGAGTAAGGTACATGGGGAAAATGCTTTTGCAAGCACTGGGGTCTCTCAGTTCTGGTCACATTTTAAACACCATCTTCTGAAGGGCACAAGAGGAGGCAACTCCCAAATGGCAGAAGCAAAGCAGGTGAGGCAGAAGATGGCTTGGCTGACCAGAAATCTTCTTTGGGAGGTAGAGGCAAAGAAAGAAGGTGCAGGCTCAGCTGAAGCAAGGTCAGATGATGTGGGAGGAATACAGAGATGCTTCTCACCACTGCAGGGAGAGAATTTGTCATGCTGAAGATCCACTGCAGTTGAAACTGGCCACAATGGAGGTGGACAGTAAAAAGAGGGGGGTTATGCATTAATAGCAAGACAGTGGAGAAGTAACATTGTGCTGTTACAAGATGAGGACAGTCACTGCACAAACAGGGACAGGGACATGGCAGAGATGCTCAGTGCTCTCTTTGCCTCTGTCCTCACTGCCAATGATGGATTAGGGGGTCCCAGTGCCCTGAGCTGGAGGACAGTGGCTGTGAGAAGGATCAACTCCCAGTTCCCTGTAGATCTATAGGGCCCAATGGAATTCATCTGCAAATACTCAAAAGAGCTGGCTGATGTCATTGTGAGGTCTCTCTCCATTTTGGGAACCCAAATAGGTCCCAGTTGACTGGAAGCTGACTGAATCCCAGTTTTCCAGAAGAGCAAGAAGGATGAGCCCAGAAACTCTAGGCCTGGCAGTCTCACTTCAGTGACTGGCAAAATTATAGAGAATACTGTCCTGGGAGGTATTGAAAAACACCTGAAGGACAATGCAGTCATCACTCACAGCCAACATATGTTCATGATGGAAAAGGCCTGCTTATCAAAATGAACTTACTTTTATGACAGAGTAACCCATCTACTTGATCAAGGGAAGCCAGTTGATGTAATCCTTTTGGATTTCATATAGGGTTCAATACCATCCCTCACAGGATCCTTCTGGACAAAATATCCAGCAGACAGCTGAATAAAAACATCAAGCATTGGGTGATCAGCTGGCTGATGGGTCAGCACAAGGGGTTACAGTGAATGGGGTGACATCAGATTGGGGACCTGTCACTAGTGGAGTTCCACAGGGCTCCATCTTAGGCTCTGTGTTCTTCAACATCTTCACTAATGATTTAGATGCAGGACTGGGAGGGATATTATCTAAGTTTGCAGATGATACAAAAACTGTGGGGAGCTGTTGACTCCCTTAAAGGCAGGGTGGCCCTGCAGGTGGATCTCAATGAGTGAAAAGGCTGAGGAATTACAAACCATATGAAGTTAAGCAAGGGAAAGTGCTGGATTCTGTGCCTGGGATAGGGAAGTCCTGGATGTACAGACAGACTGGGGAATGAGATTTTGGAAAGCAGTGCCACAGAGAGGGACCAGTGGGTCCTGGTCTGTGGCAAGTTGAACACGAGCCAGCAGTGCCCTGGCAGCCAGGAGGGACACCCCTGTCCTGGGGGCATCAGGGACAGCATCAGCCAGGCAAGGGAGGGCATTGTCCTGCTCTGCTCTGGGGCAGCCTCACCTCCAGTGCTAGGGGCAGCTCTGGGTGCCACAAGGAAAGAGGAATAGATATAAAGCTGTTGGGGAGTGCCCAAAGGAGGGCCACGAAGGCAGTGAGGGGCCTGAAGAGGAAGCTGCATTTGGAGCATCTGAGGTCACTCGGTCTGTTCAGTCTGGGGGACACTGAGGGGAGACCTCACTGCAGTTACAGCTTCCTTGTGAGGGGAAGAGCAGGGGCAGGCACTGATCTCTGCTCTGTGGTGACAGTGACAGGACCCGAGGGAATGGCCTGAACTTGTGTCAGGGGAGGTTTAGGCTGGTATCAGGAAAAGGTTCTTCACCCAGAGAGTGCCTGAGCACTGGTAGAGGTTCCCCAGGGAAGTGGTCACCAAGCCTGACAGAGTTCCAAAAGCATTTGCACAATGATCTTAGGCACATGGTGTGATTCTTGGGTTGAGTTGGACTTGATAATCCTTGTGGGTCTCTTCCAACTCAGCATATTCTGTGATTCTGGGATATAGTCCCTGGGGTGAAAACTAATTCAAAGCCACTCTTCTAGATGAACAGGCCTCTGTGTCTGAGGCATGAGGATTAATAAAGGGCGCACCCTTTGGGTAAGTAAGCCCAGCTGTGTGAGTGGGCAGCTCATTCCCTTTCAGAGCTCAGGTGAGTGCAACCATCTCATCCCCACCTGTGACATCCCTGCTGAATTCAGTAAGTAGCCTTACTGGCTGTTCTGGCTGTGTCACTGTTCCTTGGAGAAGAGGAATGTTTCCTCCAGACTAGTTTTTTAATAGCCTAATATCTGTCTGAGAAAGAGATTTCTGGCCCTTGGGAGCAGTCATTTCCCTGCTGGTAACAGACAGCCACAACTGTCTTCCTCACTGCTTTACAAGAATTCCAGGAGAAGTTCATGTCATGCTTTCCCTTTCTATTGCTTGCTGCTGTAGATCCTTTAATGTAACTGTGTGATCAGAGTTACATCAGGTGAATCACAGACGCTGATCCTACAAAATAACAAAGGCACCACCTACACTGTGTAATGGTGGCTCTCGTCTCTTCACCTTTCTGGAGTCCATCAAGTATTCAGCCTAGGGGGTTGTTCAACCTTTGGGGTCACTGATCAAAAAGCAATCTCTTGGTATTTTGAAACTAAATGAGCTTGTACGATAAAATGTTCTTAACTCATCCCAGAATTGTTTCTCTCCAGACCCAGGATGAACAAATACTGTGTCAGACAGTGACAGCTTCATGAAAGGATAACTTTAAACTCAGGAAAATACCTACCATACAGAATTTGCAGTTATCTTTTCAAACATAAAAGGTTATTCATGTAAGACCACTTTGCATTTTGCTGCTCAAAAAGGGGAGCAAACAGTCCTCTGAGAACTTGCCAGGAGAGCATCTCCAGCACATCATGCATTCTGACCTCCCAAACATCAGCCCCCCATCTCAGTCTTATGGTATGCTTGGGTATAAAGCACTGGAATCCATCACATGAGAGGCCTGTCTGAGTCTAACAAGGTCTAACAGTATAGCATGTGGTGTGAATACAGCATTCAGTCTAGAAAAATGTTGCAAAGATAAACATAAAATTTCAGTACACTTTTTTAAACCTTAGTGTTATGGAAATGTACAGAAATAGTCTTCTGTGAAAAGTGTAAACGTTTCCAGGAAGGTCACATGTGCGTTATCTTTTTGTATGTTCACTGGTGGAGCTATTTTTCCTCCTAGTTTTGCCTGAAAATACTCTGTGTCTCACATAAATGTACCGATTGCCTTCTGACAGCTTGAACACCCAGTAGTCAGTGCCAAGGTTTGCACTGGACTCAGCTGAATCACAGAATCAGAGTATTCTGAGTTGGGAGGGACCCACAAGGATCACCAGTCCAAGTCTGAAGCGCATGGCCTGTGCAGGGATCAAACCTGTGACCTTGGCATTATCAGCACCATGCTCAACCAACTGGCAGCAGCTGTGTCCCAAATTATCCCTCTCTGCAGGGGATTGAATTTTTTCTTTGAGATGTTAGATAGCAAGGACAAACTGACGTTCCTAAGGGCAAATCTGGGGAGACTCCTAAAGGAAAATGAAACGCAGTAAGTGAGGAGTGAGTAGAAAGCTTCAAAAACACCTATTTTCACAACCAAGAAAGTAATTTTTGAGATCTCTGCTGAAGCATCTCTTGCTCTGTGACAGGAAAATTAATTTCAACCTGATGGCAGGCCTTACAGTCACACTTTTGGAGGGCTATGAGGAGCAATGTTAGGTCTGTGAAGCCTCTGAAAGCCACCTCTGATCAGCATGGTCTTTCCATTCTAGCAAGGAGCTTCTTCATCACTGAAGACAGCACAGGGAAATTTGCTTTCTCGAGCAACTGATCTTGACCAGGTCAAGAAACCTTTCCCAGGGGTCTCCAGCCTGGGAGACAGGCAGGTAGAAAAAATACTAATTTAAATCCCTGGTCCTATTTAGGTAAGTCTCAATGCTTGCACAGGTTATTGCAATTTGCAAACAGAATGTTTGTTGTGGGACGTATGGAGCTGAATTTTCATCTTTTGCTTGTAAATGGTTGGGTACCCATGAAAATATTTCCAAATCTGAATGGGAGAAACCACTCTTATAGGCTGTAGGAATATACAGCTCTTTAGGCCCTTCAGTCATGGATCTTTTTAGATGTCTAGTACACCTCAATCACTGTCAGGTTTGCACTGAGGTACAGAAATTCAATAGGAATTTGAGTTACGCTGTCAATACCTAATGTAAACAGCAAGCAGACAACACAATAGTAGTAATCCTTGCCTAATTAAATCCAGGCTTAGCTTCTATTTCCTCCAGCTTGAGCTGAAGCTACCATTAAGCTAACAGGTTCCAGATCTTATTATTGTTACTTGGAACCTTGTAGTAACCTGTTCTTATTTTTATTGAACCGTACTTTCTTCTAATTCACATCTACATGACTGCTCCTACTTTGACATGAGTATTATATATGTGGTCCTTCACTTTTGCCTTTTCCCCTGTGTCACTTGCAGACTTCGGAAGGCAACTGCCTGTGGTGAGGGTTACATTTGGTTTGGGATTGGGACATAGACCGTCTGAAGATGAGTGCTGCGCTCTTGCCAGCTCACATACTTCAGCAGAGTGTCACTGGATCCCAGAAGTCCTGTCCAAAGTACCCCAAGGCTTGAAAACTAATATTTCAAAGATACAGGAGAAATAAGAAAAAATAATAGTCAATTCTAAAAAAAAAAAAAAAACCCAACCAAAAAAAACCAAACCAAACCAAAAAAAAACCCAACAAAAAAACCCCACAAAAACAACCATTAGAAAAACCACTTTCTTAGAATACTTATTGGAGGATATTAAAAAAAAACCCACCAAACTATTACAATTGGAAATCCAATTATTTACATGCATGTACAAGCCCTATTAGATAATCATCTTGCTCCACCCTGGATGCCAGATTTACATCCTTTCATTCCCTCTGTTAATACTTTTTACTAAATACCATGCAATTTAATTTCCCTTCTCAGGCTCCTGTAAGCTTTTACAGAGTTCATTTTGACTGATTCTTCTCATTGACCTTCTTTCCTCCCAAATCATCAGAAGATGTTTGTAGCATATGATGCTGGGTCCATATGTCAGGCATTCCTAAGTGGCCAGAATTCCTTTGCTGCTACAACTCCAGATATTCTGACACAACCTTGAATTTAAAAAAAAAAAAAAAAAAAAAACAAAACATCAGAACTGCCAGAGATATTTATACAGTCAACATGAACACATGCAAACTATGACACAGGAGGGATCCTTAGATGCTAGAAAGTATACTTATCTTTTGCTTTAGAAGAATTTAAATGAAAGCTTTTAAAAGCAGTTTAGAAGTCTTCTTGCTCAGTTGTTAGCTTTGATGTTTTGCTTATGTTTCACTGCTTTCCATGGCATGGCATGGCATGGCATGGCATGGCATGGCATGGCATGGCATAGCATAGCATAGCATAGCATAGCATAGCATAGCATAGCATAGAATAGAATAGAATAGAATAGAATAGAATAGAATAGAATAGAATAGAATAGAATAGAATAGAATAGAATAGAATATTTCAGCTGTGAGGGACCTACAACTCTCATCTCACCCAACTGCCTAAGCACTTCAGGGCTGATCAAAAATTAAAGCATGTTGTTAAGGATGTCATGCAAATGCTCCTTAAACAATGACAGGGTCAATGCATCAACCAGACTTTCTAGGAAGCCCATTCCAGGGTATTGTTCTGGTAAAAAAATGCATCTCTTCTCTGAGCTCTAAGAGACCAAGGGAGAGAAGACCTCCCAATAATCCTTGTACATATCTCAAGCCTGATGGGAATGTCTGACTTATACCAAAATGCAAACATAACCAAAGAATATTGATTTAAGCAACGGACAAACAAATACCTTTAGGCATGTAAGTACTTTGCCCTTTAGGGGTTTCAGTGGGAGAAATGTGCTTTGCAATAATATTTCCTTAGACATTTCATCAGCTTCTAGGTTTTATGAGGGTGATCCTGAGTCTGAGCACATACATAGCAAGGGAGTACATTCATGCCATTTCAGGACATTGGAAACACAACCCAGATTTTGGTATGTTACCACAACATTAAGAAAACGTTTAAAAACTTAAAAGGAGGTTGTCTAAAACAAGGACTGCTGCACAAGGATGGTATCTGATTAACAGCCATGAACTTCAGACTCTTTGGGGTTTTTTCCCCTTGTAAATTAATGCAACTGGAACATACTACAGGCAGACTTTAAGTCATAATTTGAAGTCTCTGAGACACTCAGTGTTTCTGGAGCAAAGGAAACCTTCAAAGAAGGAAAATGGCGATCAGGTGGAAGGGTAGGGGAGCTGGGAGCTACGGGTGACAGCAGGGCAGGCTCATGACAGGAGCCCACAGGTAATGGAAGAGCAGTGGGAGCCGTGGCCAGTCAGGGCTCACTGGTGACACAGCTCAGGCAAAGAGTGAAACAAAAGCCCAGTTTAAAAGCAGCTTCTAGGGCAGGTGGAGATGATCTCTTGCTGAAGCTTCAACAGCTCAGGATCTGGTTTACGAAACCTTTGAGGTTCGGGGGATTTTGGCTGTTGGTTTTCCTTTGAAAATAGAAACAAAGTAATCATTCTTTTTTTTTTTTTTCCCCCCCTTGTCCAGTAGACCAGAGAAGATGCCAGCAGGGCTTCTCTGTGTGAAGAACAAGCCAGGAGCAACCCCTGGTGCTGTGGCACAGCGTAGGGCAGTCTGGGGAGCACACAGATCTCGAGCTGCTGGCTGCTGTGAGGCCATGAGGGGAGCACTGGTTTCCCAGAGCTCAGAGGGAGCCCCACCTGCAGTGAAATGTTCATGATTTGGTTCTTAGCACCAGGTAGCAGAAAGGAGAAGTCAACCCCAAGGTTGCCTTCTTTGCTTACACCTTCCATGCTTTGTCACAAAGAAAATATTTTGTTGGCACAGAGCCTTTCATGATGTTTACACTTGAACCCTCTCACACACAGAGCCACCCTGGCCTTCTCAGGATGTTTATAATTAGAAGCCCAAAGTGAAGTGAGACGACAGAGTTTGATAAACTAATCTTTACTACTGAATTTGGGTGCAAGAATTCTGTACCACTAAATTTCTGGAGAGCTCTATCCTGCAAAATCAAGCACAGATGAGTCAATGTGCATGATTTGCACAGATGAAGCAGTGAAGTGAGACATGGTCATGCATTCTCTGAGTGATCCACCACTACCAACAACCCACTATCTGAGGTGTGGTACCACACCAGTACCAAGTCCCTAACAGCCAGCCAAGAAGGGCCTTTTTAAAACACATCCTCCTCTGGAAGGCAGCTGAGTGTATCAACAGGCTGATCGCTTCAATCCAAAGTTTTACATCTCTGTGAGCAGATGGACTGCATGGGTGAAAATTGCTGTTCAGCAGGTAGGAAGAGAGCCGAGTTTTCTTTAATCATCAGTTTTTAGAGCTTGCTTCCTTGTTTTCATAAATATAGTGCCTGTTCCCATGGAAATGAACCTTTAGTAGAGAGCAAAAGCCAGAAGTATCAACACCCTAATTAGCAGGGAAGTGCAGAAGTCCTCAAAGTGAGTGTATGGATAGAAATCACATTTAGGGGATCTTAACTGCAAATTTTTCAGCTTGCATTTGTCCTGGGCTGTTCCTGACTACTTTCTCTCTTCTCTCTGTTGCTTGTGCTTGAGTCCAGAAGGAAAATCTTTTCCCTTTGTGATCATCTTTTTCACAGGCAAGGCAGCAACAGGTGTCAAAATGTAAAAGCCAGCCTGTGAAATATTTAATTCTTAACTCAGTAACTTCAGATGGCCATGTCATCATTCAGTCTTCTTCCTTTACACTTGGAGAATACAGAATGCAAACCTTGACTTTATTTCCAAGAAACTCAAAGCCACTTCACTGTATCAGCTCAAAGCCACCTTGCTATATCAACACAAAAATTAAAAAAAAAAAACATTTCTTTCCTTACTTGCAGGTCAAAACAAGCTGAAATATTCTTTCTATGATAGAATTCCAGCTGGTGGATGACCAAGGAATAGCACAGCAAAGCTGACCCTTGTAACCTACAGAGTTTTTAGGTCTTGTAATGATACAGAAATCTGAAATCTCAGACAAGAGAAGGGAAATGACAAATTCTTCTGCCTTTTCTGGGTTTTTTCTGCTCACAGTCTCTAACTGTAAGAAGATAAAATCCCTGCAGACATCCCTGCCCAGAACCAGCAGGCTTCACATGGATATGGGTCACCACCAGCCCTGGAGTTTCACCCCATGTGACTTGGTACAGTCCGCTGAATCCTGTGATGGGATCCTGCTGTGTTCAGCAGGATCTTCATTCTGCCTGTGTCTTAATTAGCTGGCATAATATAGTTAGCTGACATTCAGGTCTTGGGAGAGCCTGTTCAGGCTGAAAGAAGTTCCTTCCTGTCCAAGTGACCTGAAGTCTGGAAAGAAGTAGATCAGCTGTTTTCTTTTCTGGCTACAGCAAGTCATTCAAATAAAGTGCTTTGTTTGGTGTCCCTTAGTGCCAACTAAAGCCTTTCTGGGAGGTCTGTAAGTTTTCTCCTGCATAACGTTGGCTTTCTTGAATATTTTATGCTCAGAGCTGTATACATAAACTAATTAAGAAAATAAATAAAGTCTATAAAAACTTGTTCTGTTAGGAGCCACAATAGTCCTGAATTTTCACTATGCATTTCTGCCCAAGTTTGGTCAGAGGGTTTGGTTTTCTACTTTTGTATGGGTTCAGCTGAATTGTTTAATCAGGCATTACATGCAGGTAGGTGTCTTTCTTTCTCTCCCTCTCTCTCTCTCTCTCTCTCTCTCTCCTTTTGTTCCCCTTAGGCTTTCTTGCAGCCTACTGTTTCTCCTGCTCTGTCCTCTTCTCACAGTTTCCCATGAAGTGGCTTTGGGAATTAACTCATTTAGTTTGGCACCTTTGGTCGGCATGGCAGCCTGGGGCCAAGCAGGCTTAGTGCTCAGTCCGTGGAGCATATGCTGAACATCACCACTAGACTGTGACTCATGGAAAGGCACCGTTGTGCCAGGCCCCCTTGTTGGTCCTGCAAGAGGGAATTATACCTCAGACAGCCCTGCTTTTGCCAAATCCCCATGTTTAGGCATTTTTGTTCTTAGCACAGGTCTTAAAATTTTCATTCTTTTCTGTGTAGAGGAACTGTCAGCATCTGAAAGAGTGGGGGTTTAGCAGTTAAAGAATTAAATGGCAGGAATATCCAGTCCATACATCCTTCTGGAACTTCACCCAGATTTTCTATAAAACCTATTCAATTCAGTTTAATAAAGAATTGCACTCCCAGTAGAATTGAATATGATGGTTCAGTAACCTACAGCATTGTGTTGAGCTTCTGGTTTCTGTGTCCAATAAGGCTTTCTCTAAGGAAGCTGCAACTCTTTTCTGATGATGAAGACATGCAAGCTAGAGGAAGGATAACTGTTAAAGGAATTTCATCCTTAAGTTGTTCTTTTGGTTGGTGGAAAAAATATGAAACTAAGATTTAGCCCCTGTGTAAGGTCAGAGTGTCCAACTGATCAGATGTCATGCTCTGTATGCAGAGGTGCCTCTGTCCTGGAGTCCAGTCCATGGATTAAGGATGGATGTCTTAATTATTGTAGCTGCTCTGTATCTGTAATGCATTTCTGTGTGAGATCTGTCGTTCTTTTCCAGTTTGCAGCTGGACTGCAAAACTAGGTTTAATAAAAATGCTGAGTTTCTTGTGGAAAGTGGTCTCCAGAGAGCCCTACATGGTGTGTATGGCAAATTCAAGCAAAATAAATCCTAGAGTTGCTTGCAACACAGATGACACAGAAGTTCAGAAATGTAGCTGTTGTGAGCATTACAAGACTGGCATGAAAGGATTGAGAGATTTTTAGACTTTCCTTAGAGCTTTCTAAGGAAAATGGATGAGTGAATGTCATTCTGCAGCCAATGAAGAGCTTGGATGGTGACAAATGCAACAGAGGGAGCCACCAGGGAGCAGTGGTTTGTGAAGAAGCACACAAGATGGTCCAAGAGCCTTTTCAAGAGCAGCAAAACTGTCACTACAACAGCAAGTCAGAGCTCGACATGAGCCTATGTCGTAACAGATTATTCTCTCCAAGAGGAACTGTTTTACCTGCTGTGTTTTTGCAGCAATAAGCACCATTTTCAAGAAATTTCCAGGACAAGAATAAACAACACTGATCTTCCCTACATGGACCAACAAAACATGGAGCAGAGGTGCTTGGCTGGACCTGATACTTACAAACCAGAAGGAACTGATCAAGAATCTGAAGATCAGAGACAAGCCTGGTTTGCAGGAACCATGAGATGGAGGACCCTTATATGAGGGAATAAGGCAAACAGCATGACCACCTTGGACTTCTTGAGAGCAAAATTTGTCCAGAGATCTGCCTGGAAGAATTCCACGGGATATGGCCCTGGAGAGAGGAGGAGTCCAGGAAAGCTAGAGGTTGTTTAAGGTTAATCTCCTCTAAGCTCAAAAATGGTCCATGCCAGCAAGCAGAAACCAAGCAAAGAGGGCAGAGGATGAGCAAGGAGCTCCCCACTAGACAGACACAGAAAGGAAGTGCACTGGAGATGGAAGCAGGGGCAGGTGTCAGGAGGACTGCAGAGGTGCTGTCTGGTTGTAGAAATTGTCAGGAAGGCCAAAGCTCATCTGGAAGTGAATATGGCAACACCCGTGAACCCCACAAGGACAAGAGCAGCAAAAGGAAGACCAGAGAAAACATGATCAGAAAAGTGGGCAGGGTGACAAAGGACACAGAAGTACTCCATGTCCTCCTCACCTTTCTGATTACTGAGCTTGCTCTCAGTAACCTCAGGGACCAGTGAGAAAATCCAGGGCAAAGTACATTTATTCCCAGTGGAGGATGGTCAGGTCAGGGAATATATAAACTGTACCTACAGAATCCATGGCCCCACAAGTGCTGGGGGTGCTGGCCTGTGTCATTACAGGCTGCTTGCAATCAAAAGGGTGGTGGAGAAATGAGCAGCGAGGACTGCGAGGAAGCAAGGGTCTCTCCTGTCTTCAAGAAGGGGAAGGGGAATCTGAGGAACTAGAGCCTATGGAGTCTCACCTCAGTCCCTGGGAAGGTGGTGAAGCAGCTGATCCTGGAAACCGTTTCAGGGGTGTTCTTCAGGCAAGAAGGTGTCTACAAGCCGTTGGTATGGACTCATGAAGGGGAAGATCTGCCCAACCAACCTTCCACAACAAAGTGACAAACTTGGTGTATGTACCACAGGAAGGCTGGGAAATAGTTACTTAGAACCAGGGAAAAACTAGGTTCCTGCTGCATGTAATTGATTCAAGAAATGTTTACTTAGCATAAATTTGGATGCCTGCTGGATAACTTTTATATTAGTGCTGACAGCTGCTTGCTGTAGCAGATGAAAGTTCAGTGCTGCTGCCCTCTTTGTGTTTCCTTCTTATTCTGGTACTGAGTCTCCATTAGCATTTCTGGAGGAGTAAATACGTTGATTGGGAAAAGATTACTTTCTTCTAAATATTTGGCATGGATGTGTTTTCAAGACATCAAGAGAAAAATGCAAAGATAAAGGAGATGCTGTTTGTCACTGTCGGCATCTTCAGACACCCACCACTACAAAAAATGTGCTTTATTTTTAGGAAGAACTATAATAGAGCTGACTGCCACCAAATGACATCTCTTTTATGAGTGGACTATGTTCAGCAATTAAGGTGAATTTTGCTGGTAGAGCTGGGGAAATGTTCCTCATCTTTGACCCCTCCTTTTCTGCTTGGGTCACTCTCCCTGCCAAACAAAGGAAGGCAAAAACATGAGTAAATCCTGGTAAACTAGCCACAAATATCCCGAGTGGGACCTGTCCCGCTTCTGTCTCTTAACAGAAGCTAGTATTAGATATATTAGAAGAACATGCAGGAAAGGCTGTCACTAGCAATTCAGCACAAAAGAGAAGCCTTTTATTATTTTTAGCATTCTCATGGCGATGGCACAATGATTTTTTTTTAAAATAGTAATTAGTCTTTGACAGCTTTCTGTGGCAGGATGCCGTGCTGCCAGTATCTTTTATCCAGTCCTTCCATAATCCTCCAAAATGTTCCATATGGGCTTATCTGCATGAAGCCACTTCCTAATATTAATATGAAATACTTTGCCTTTACGTTTGTTCTGTTCTGCTATTATAGAGGCCAAATAAAGAAGGCACTTTCCCCAGACTTATCACTCATATATTACCTTTCTGTGGATCCCTCTTTTTCATCATTGGTGAAATCCTGCCTAGGGAGAATGACTACACTGACTTCTTTGAGCTAAAACCATGCGTCTTTTCCCCTTGATTCTTGAGCTACTGACTTTCCCCTTTGAAAGAGACTTTGCTTAACACCCCAGTGCTCTGTTGTTGCTTTTGTTCTTCTGTTACTGTTACATCTGTCTTGAGCAACAGTGAGCAAAACCAAATGTTTTTTATAGACCATACCATCACCGTGGTTATCTGTATTATTGCTTGAAATAGAAAAAGATGAGTGTGCCTGAGTGAGAGGTAAAAAAAGGCTGTCAGGTGAAGGAAGTATCTAAAAAGCCTAGTATTGCCAAGTTAAATTTCTGCTTTTCAGTGGATTTCTGTGTATTAAATTTATGCACACCCAATTATGTAGAGGAAAACTTTCTGTGGCTTCTTTCAAAAGTTTGATCTGTGTAAAAGCCGAGCAAGTTTAGGTGTTTCTGGCAAATTTCAGTGGGTACAGGACTTCAGTACAGATGCCCAAGAAATACTGGCATTTCTGGCTTGGTGCTGGGCAACACCAAAGGCATGGATGTTTCTCTAGAGCTGCAGGTGCCTCACACTTTGGGAAGTTATAGCAGGGAGTTATACCAGCTGCTCCAGGGCACACCATGGGAAACAGGAATCAGCAAACCAGCAGCCTTTACCTGGAACTGACCTGTTAAAAGACGTTTTCAAGAGCTGCTTGGGGATTTTTGCATGATGTTGCCTCTGTGCAGAACCATGTTCCTTTTAGGCATACCAAACTCTCAGGTGACTGCCACTCACCTTTCCCTTGCCTGTGTTTTCAGGATGAAGGACACCTGCCACAGGGAAAAGACGATTGACTTGAAATGCTTTGTCTTTGTTGGTGGTTTCAGTCCAATTAATAAAGTATGCTAATTCTGGTGAATGCTCTTATCTTTGTGACACATCCAGGTAATCTAAGTAGGACAAAGAAACTGATGTGCTTCTCTGTGGCTGATCCTGAAGTGATACTTTAGGCATTAAGTGCTTACCTACCACTGTCTATGCAAACAGTAACTATATCCTTGCCCTTAGCTGACATCAAAAAAAAACCACTCCTTGTGCTGTGACTAGCTTTAAGTCTTCAAAACAGACACAAAATTCATGAAGACCTAGGAAATTTTTTTCTGCCGTTTTTCCATGCAGCTCCTTCTCCCCTCTTAAGAAATACAGTGAGAGAGAAGACCTTGGGCAGACTGAGAACCACAGCCATGAAAGAAGTGAAGTTCAGTAAACATCTGAGAGCATGGCCATGTTACACGGTTTGGAGGACAACCATTTTCTGTGAGGCAGGATTTTTTAACGAGGGTACACAGCGTTCCTCGAGCTAGAGGTTAAAAAAAGGAGAAAGGCAGGAGGAAGCATCTCTGTTTGTGTTACTTGAGAAGCCCCTGTCCCGTCTGACGTGCGTGGTGCTCCCTTTGCTCTCATCATGGCAATCTAAGAAGGAGGGCTCAGGGGCACAGTGTTCTAGGATTAGAAGGTAATGAGTTGTAGCAGGGACCTTGGTGGGAAGGTTGCACAGCTGTTGTTTTAAATGTATGAAGGATACAGAGCGGTGAGAGAGGAAACAGGCAGTGCAGGTTATGCACTATTTTGGTAAGAACTGGATTAATTCCTGGCTGTAATATTGTCACACAAGTAGTGGGGTAAAAATGTCTGAATAAAACAAAATGAAAGTGATTGCCCAACGTGTATCTTTATTTACAGCTTTGTCATCTAGGCTACCTCCTTTCTTGGGAGTTTATACATACACTGCACTTAAGTCATGGTCATCTGAGACACAGATTCCTCTTGGAATCTTTTATTTTGTTGATCAGATACAAAACAGTAATAGGTTTAGGTTTGGTGGTTGGTCGTTGATTTTTTTTTTTTTTATTTAAGGGAAATGCCACTCCAAAGGGACTTCATCCCATGCAGTGTAATACAGCTGTGTTTTTGTTACTTGCTTCTATTAAATCCTGAGCTCAAAATGCTCTGCTATGTCACTTACAGTGAGCCCTTGCTTGATGCACTCCCTACAGTTCTGCCCAGCTACTCTGTGTGGAGTCTTGCAATTTGTCTGTAATGAAAGCATTGCCTTCAGAAAGAAAAAAAAAAATCAATTCTTGACCAGGAGAGAGCAAGAAATAAAGAACCCACTGTTTTTAATAGTCGATTCTGGAATTTAACCTTGGCACTAATTGTAGCAGTGTTACTTTTATCTTCATATCATAAGCAAAAACCAACCCCCATGTCAGTGATCTTATAAATTCCATTTCAAATGAAACTTCAAGCAGCACCATTCCAGGGTAAGGATGTACGATCTGAAATCATTAGACTGGAGTCACTCTTGGAGTACAGCTCTGCTGAACCCTGCTGAGCAGCGCTGGTAATGTAATAGCCTCACAGATACACAGTCCCTCATCTTTTGTCAGAACAAGTTATACCCCAGACTTTAATTCACACCAACCCAGCTGGTTTGGCACAGCTGTGCAATAGTCCTTAGCTGTTTCCCGGTCAATCAGACTGTCATTTACTTTGCTCCTGCAGCATTGACTAAAACCCCAGTTTGTGGGGTAAACATCTAGTGATTTTGCCTTTAGAAAAATTGATCTGCTGATGCATCTCCACCGGTTAAAACCTTCTCACCTCCATGCATCAGAAGGGAAAGAAAGTGTAATAGTACTAACATGTCTCAGAAAAATTATTAACATGTACTAGGACAATTGTGAAGAAATAACGTTCAACAAAACACAGCATTATCATGAGCCTCAAGTCTTGTTCATTGCAAATAATTATATCTTTCCTTTTGCACTAATCTAACAGATAATTATTATTCTATCCTAGCAGCCAGTTGTATTAACATTCTCCCCAGTTATGTCCACAGACATTCATAACAACATGCTGAGTACTGTTGCTACAAAAGAAAAGATTTGCAAATCTGAGTTCTGACTTAATTTTATCTGTTTAGTGTTGGACTCGCTTTTCAAATTCAGACAGGTAGACCAGTCCTGCTCTCATTAAGCTTAATGATAATTTGAATGTTGATTTCAAAGGAAGCAGCACCGGACTCCTGTCAAACATGAAATTTAAGATAAAATTGGTAATGAAAGAGGGCTCTCATTCTGACCTGCCAGTCTGTGCAGTGTGTGTATGAATAGAAGATAGGTTACATAATATGCTTGTCCCTAAGGAGATATATATCCATTTTCTGGTTTGATTTCACACCTGTCCTTCATAGCATTGTTGGATAATACATGAAAAATTCCTGGACCACATCCTCTGCTTATGTAATAGGTGTAAAACGTGTGATTTCCTACAAACTGGTCTGGCATGGTACTCTCTAGATGAGGACACAAACCATAAGGTGTGCTGCACTGCAGACAAATATGCACTGTTGTCCTTACAAGTAACCAGCTGTATGATTTTTTAAATACAGGATTAATTTTGTTGAAAGCATTACCACTTATCACAGAGTCAGAGAACGGCTGAGGCTGGAAAGGACCTCTGGAGGTCTTCTGGTGCAGCCCCTGCTCAGGCAGGGCTACCTGGAGCTGGCTGCCCCAGACTGTGTTCAGATGCTTTGCTGCCTTTAGCTGCTCATACACACTGACAAGGTGTGTGTGCTTCTCTGATCAACTTCCTCTGGGGATCGTGTGTGATCCTCTTGCCGTTTTATATTTCCCAGCAAGAGAGTTCTAATACTTACTGATGTGGACTGAATAAATAGATTAGGAAAAAAAATTCGAAGTGCTATGGATTTGAACTTTGAATACTTCACATGCAGATATTTTTGTACTGCAGTGTAAATAAAAAGATTTACAGGATGTCTTTCACAGACAAAGAGTGACCATCTTTTACGAAGAATTAACTCTCAATTTTGATTCTCTTACTGTAAGTTCAAAATAATCAAACTGATCAATTCCTTGTTTTTCCCCTAGCAATTCTGTTTAAGAAGCAAAGCACCCAAGTAAGAGCCAAGACTTGATTTGTGTGCTAATTGCTATGAGGACAAGGAGATGGGCACTATTTGGGAGTCCTGTCCTACCTTCAAACACATGAATGCAATTTTTGTTTGAAGTCAAGACACTGCTTCTTGAATGCCTGTCTATGAGCAGGCTCAGAGATACTGACCTGTCCAAGGGACTCTTCCCAAGACACTGCAAATGACATGGGGACTCTAGAGCAAAATACTCTGGAGCAAAATAAGCATTTTCCAAAATAGTCAAGGTAGGTCACTATAGCTCCATCCTACTCCTAGGGTAGCACTGCAAACTTGCCATGTGGTAGGGTTCTCACAGCAGAGTGAATCAAGGCCAAGTGGTGTGAAGTGTTCCCATGATGTCTTTGCTGGCCTTTATCACTTCTGTCAGTCCCATTGGGCTAGATTGCCTGGAAATGTTTAAGTGATGCAATCCTGGCAACAGCCCCACCTTGGCAAGCCCCATCTCCAGTTGCTGTGAGAGCTCTCAGAGGTCCCCTTTTCAGGAACAGGTGTGCAGTTAATTAGTTGGAGAGATTTAAATACAGGATCAGACTTTATGAAAGGGGAAGGATCGCAGGAGAATCCCCAAGGTGGGTAGAGCTTGCAAGCAAAGCACAGGTGATTCAGCTCTTCAGGGCATCCTGTGCTGTGGTTTAACCCCTGGCTAGTGTGGATGGGCAGAGAACTGTTCCCAGAGCTTTAATGTGCAGCTAGCTAATGTTAAGCAAGACTAAACTGGGCAGATAAACCCCTCTTTCACAAGCCAAGCAGCTGTTGCATAGATCCTGCACTTGTTCCAGCCTCCTGTCACACTCTCTCTCGCAGCTCTCTGTCAATCCATCTGTCTACCACTCACTGCAGTGTCCCCAAGGACTTAGTGGTTCTCAGTAGCAGAGAGGGCACCAAGACACACAGCATTTGGATGGCGCCCAGGCCTGTTCACCCAGGCCTGTCACATAAATGGCATTTTGGCAGAAAAGTTAACTCTTATGGGTGGGTGGTGTTCAAAGTGTAGGCACAGGGACCCAAAAAGAGAAAACAAACCCCTGGATTGCTAAAGCCTGCAGGTAGTGTGTCTTCAACAACAGACAGCAAGCTTTGTAAGGAGCCTTTGAGAGCCAGGGCTTAATCCATGGAAAGAGCTAATTATCATAAGAAGAAAGGAAGGGAGGCTTTTCCTGAAACAATAGTGGGACAGGGGATGCACAGGCACAGAGTAAGTGCCACCTTCTAGATGAGAGGGAAAGGTGGATCCAGGAATCACTGCTTCTAATTTTCAGCACTAAGCAGTGTTTGTTGTCTGTTGTCCCAGTTTGCCCGTCCAGCCCATTTTGTTGTGTGGTTCCTGGCAGGATGCTCTCTGAAACTCTCCTTCAGTTAATGTCCATAAATATGGTATATTTCTGTCAACTGCTGTCATGCTTTGTTCCCTGAGGTGGTGGAATCATGTTGTGAATTATGAAAAGTCTAGAAAAGTCTAATTTTTACCCCAACTCTGTCATAAGGTGCTACTTTTGCTGGCTAACCAGCGTCAGTGTATGATTTAATGCCCTTGGTATGGTAATGCTTTTGTTACCAGACTTGAAAACTGCTGGATGCTCTTATTGCATTACAAATCCTATGGAGACTACAATAAGCATAATCTGTATTAAAATACAATACCTTCCTTCCTAAATTACTAGATACAGAGTGATTAAATGAAGGATGTTGATGAGTACCTTAGGTAATCAATTAATATTATTTCAATAACTGCTGTTTTGCAAGTGATATTCTATGCTTTTTCATCAGTCTATTTCCATTTGTGGCATAAGCCCCTGTATTTGTCTCCAAGCTCTTTAATAATATTATTTTGATTAGCAAGAAAGAAATTACTGTCATCTGTAGAGAATGTTGGAAAAGTTGAAGATCACAAATGGCAGCAAAATCTAAAAATTTTAGATAAATCAACACAATTCTGTACCACTAAGATTTCTTCAGAATAACTTGCATCAAAGGCTAGAAGCAATCCTATATGTAGGTATAAAAAACTGTAAATACCTGTGTGGAAAAAAATGTTCTTTTTTTCTTGTCAAATGTCATCTGAATTCCAGTTGTACTGTGGTCTTGTGCTACTGCTAACTACCAGGTCTTTCTGCATTTCACTTTAAATCAAATGAAAAATAAATGATGTGGCCTCTAACACACATCAAAGAAGGAAGCAGAGTTGCTTCAGTGGATATTCTATTCAAAAAGAAGAATGGATCCAATTTCTAGAACTTACTTATCCTGTGCCTGGGGCTTACACCTAGGGAAGGTTTCTCTTTGCTGTCATAAGAGCCTGCAAATGTCCTAATCAAAACAAAACCAAATCAGATCAATTTACCCTGCTCTCATAGGCAGGATTGCTTTGTTGTGTTGTGAGAACAAAAAGAGAGCAGTGCAACCAAAAAAAACCCCAAAAAACCCGAAAAAGAAACAAACAAAACAAACAAACAAACAAAAAACCCCAACGTGTTACTGCTTAATTTTTCTGGTGTGAGGACGCTGACAGGTCTGCCTGAGACCTGGTGATGCGGCTGTAACACAAACTGCCACTGTTGGGTTTTGAAATCTCTGCAGAATAAACACTCTGTCATCACCTTCCACTAGCAGCACGTTTCTCGGTGATGCTGAGGAAGGGATTCCTGCAAGGCTGAGCTACTGCAGCGACTCAGGTGCAACTACAATCCCTCAGGCAGCGAAGGAAGGGAAGGGTCCTGGCTGCCTTCCTGCTGGGGTAACCCTGCTGCCCCTTCCCTCCTCTGTGTCTGCAGGAGCCTCTGGGACCCCAGGCCTGACACGCCCACTGCCTCACATACCAGGCAGAATAATGTTAATTACATTAATCAGGGAATCCTCCCGGGGCACAGAACGATGTTTTGACATCGTGGAGATGATGAAGCTATTTAACATTCAGGCTGTAATGCCACAGTCCTTCCCTACCCGCAGAAATCCTTGGGTCTGAGCACACACTGTGTGGCATGGGCTTGGTGTCCTGCCTCACAGACAATTCAGCTTGTGTTCAAACAGGGTGAGTATGGAGTGTGTTTGACCTCCCCTATTTACTCTCACTAGCCTCTGAAGTTGAGGACCTGCTTATGCAAGCAATCTGCGGGGAGCAAGAGCAGTCTGAGGCACAGGCAGCTCTTGTAGCCCACTCAGTTTGTTGACAACAGGGCAGTTTTTATAACCCCTCAGATGCAGATTTTTTTTTTATACCCCTCTCCTGAACTCTGGTGCTGTGACAGCCGTGGTTTCCTGGGGAAAGCTAAAGCACAGCCAAGTCTGATCTAGCTGTCTCTGCATCTAGACACGACTGACCTAATTATTCCAGGCGTTTGTGCATCTTGAAGCCCTGCTGGTCACAAGTGGTTAGTAACTGTGTGCAAACGAAGCTGGCTCCCTACCCCCTTTCTGTTTTTGCAGGCAGCTCTTACCAGAGCACCTCTGCTGTCTCAGTCTCTTCCCCAGCACACACTCTGGTCTGTGCTTTGGATACACACTGTCATTCTGTATTTTGGTGCTTTCTTATTGCATGGCTACTATTAGACTCCTTAGAAACACAGCATATCTTCTCCATTTTAGTTTCACAGCCTTCTCCACTGTCTGCTGCTAGAGCTGTTAAAAGAACTGTGTTGTGAAAGCTATTCCCCTGAGCTATGGGATTTGAGAAAATGGTTTCTTCATTGAATAATGTATTTTTGCACATGGCAATACTGTTTGCATAAGGGGGGCAACAGGCAGAACTCCAATAAAACATATTTTGTTACCAGGGTCTGCACTTATGTTGGGAGTATGAGACTGGAGTTCAGTGTCTTCTTCTGATCCAGGAGATGGCTACAGAAATTCTGTGGCAAAATCACTGGGATATTGGTGGAGCTGGGACAGGAAACCTTCATGCTCTGTCCCTGTGACAAGTGTCCTAACCATCTACAGGCTGCTGCTCCATGTGTAATTAAAGGTGCCACACAAAGTGGGTGGGCTCACAGTGGAGAACACCCCTGCAAGAGCCCTGCCTCAGAACCAGAAAAGCAGACAAAGGCGTATGGAACACGAGTCCCTCGTCCTCTGTGGTTAGAAAGAAGCAAGACCCTCCCGCTCTGCTGATCTGCTCACCCTTTAGCCTTGTGCTGTTTCCTCTACTTTTACTACATAGGCTGCAAAGTCAAACATTTTTTTATTGTTTGGAATGCTAAATTTATCTGGTACAAAAGGGAAACGTGCAGGTTTCCACTAAAGTGGTAAGAATAAATGATCAGGTGAAGAGTGAAATGCTGGGACCACGAGCAGGGATGAGGAATTGCAGTGCGCGTCCAGCAGTCTGGCTGCTCAGACTCCCTCTCCCCCTGAGCTCCACTGCTGGGCCATTCTCCAGTGGCCAACTGTCCCCACTCATCCTCCACATTGTGCCCCTCCTCTCCCCCTGTCTGGCTCTCATCCCTCGGGTTGCTGTGCTATTACTCACCAAGCACTTCCAGATCTCAGTTTTCCTAGAAATGTTTATTGCTGGACCTCTTTGTAGCAAAATGAGGGATACAGGACAAGTCAGTCACCCTGTTCACTCACTTGTGCCTCCATAAGAAACAAGAGGCAGCTATGCACCAGAGCTAGGAACCACATTTTTGCTTTTGGATTTTTTTTCATTATGATTGCTTTGTGATCAGCAATTGCTTTGTGATTTTACTTTTTTGTTTGGATGTCATTTCCTGACACCAAAAGTTGCTTCACCTTTTATACGACTGACAGGATAAAGAATCTTCTGGGAAAAAAAAAAAAAAGAGCATTCACAGTAACATTTAACTACCTGTTTCAGGAATTTCACTCCTTGTTTTTCTTCTTCATCCTCCAATTTTTTTTCCTGTTTTTGTTTTGTTATCACTTCTTTCTCTCCCAAAACACAGCACTTGTGACCACCCTCCCACACATTGCAGGTGCCTGCTTATCACCACAAAACGCCTGCAAGCTTCTGAATTCTGAAAGAGGCAATACCCAGAACTGAGCAATTACAGGAGAATTTCAGGGGGGTTGTTTATTTATGCAAATACTATGTTTCTGGCACACATGCTGCAGGGATAGTACTGAATTCCTCACTCAGGCTATGGTTCAAAACATAACAAAAAACCACAGAAGTTTAAAATAACAGAATATAGCCACCTGTACTTTTTTTTAATCTGCTGGAAAACGTGTTTGTCTAGCTCCTGACGTAAGTTGTGTCCCTGGACCCATCAGTATTATAGAAAACATGCAGATACCTTTTTCTTCCCAATCAGTATATTGTCCTTTTCTTTGTTTCTGCATTTTGAACTGAAATTGAACTAAAATAATATGAATATTGTCCGAGGACATCATTAATATATGACATGCAGTCACAATATATATATGAAAAGTTTTTGGATTTATCCTCTCCTTTTTCTTATACTCTGTCTTCATTTCTTTTGTCCAAGAGGCAGATAACTGCAAATGGAGATTTGCAAAGCCATGAAGAGGATTGATTTTAATGGCAGATGCATGGCTAATCCCGCGCAATGCTTTCAGATTTCAACCCCCACTTCATAGTCAGTGGCTGGAAAAGGCTGCAGAGTTAATCTGTGAGCTAATGCACATGTCTGCTAAGCATTTTTTTCAGCACAGTCATGTGGGCACTGTGTGTTGTGGCCCAGGAGGGCTGGGGATATAGGAGGGGCTGCTGCAGGTCTGGCTACAGCATCACTCCAACCCCCTTCAAAGCGGTTTGGCGTGGCCTGGGGGCAGCCCCCATCTCTGGGCTCCCAGGCCTTAGGGCTGGGAGGGTGTGCACCCCAAAACTATCTGTGTACATCAGTGCAGTAATGCTCCCTGCACTAGACCATGGGTGTGAGTAAGAAGGGTTTGTGGTGGGCCCCAGTGGGCTCCCAAGCACCTGCATCAATCTGAGTCCTCAAAGACATCCTCTTGTGCCCACCACCAGCTCTGCACTTGTGCTCCCTCCCCAGCACAGGCTAAAGCAAGCCTGCTTATGCAGCAGTCCATACACTCGTTCAGCTTGTGACCCCTCTGCTGCCACAGTTTTGGCAGCCGAGCCTTTAGCTGGCACCTGTAAATGTAGTCCCACTGTAACCTGCCCCTACTGCCAGAGCCCCTCCTAAAATGAGCTTTTGCTGCATTTTCTTTGGAGGATGTTAGCTGGTAGATGGGGATTCCTCACTTAGCTGCATGGTATGGTGATGGCTGCATGCCCTGGCATGGTGATTTAAAGCTGCAAGGTAAAGCCACTGTTAACAGCACACGAGCAGGAGGGCAGTCTTGTGATGAAATAGGAGTTATGTTGCCTGTTTTCAAGTATACCATTTAATTGTCACTAATAATGCCATTATTGTGTCTATTGTAGAGAGGTTTTTCTGTGATATAAGAAAGCAACAAATGATTTTAGCCTTTTGGTATACCATATATATATGTATATATTTATATATATGGTATCCACATAAGCTATGGGGATATTACAGTGTAAATACTTCTTGCCTTTGTAGTCTGGCTGGTGTGCAGGGTGAGAGATGCAAGCAGAGAGTGGAGCTCCAGGGAGGGTGCCCAAATCCCAAGGGAAGCGTCAGAAGAGATCAAAAGACTGCGGAGGGTGGTCCTCCCTTGTGCTGTCAAGGGGCAGCCCTGCCTGCTTGCCTCCTCCAGCTGTGTGCCTCAGCTCCCAGGGCAGCCCTTTGAGCAGGGGGCTGTGGGGGCTGCTGAGAGGGTGGGCACACAAACCTGCCTCTGGGTTAGCCTTCCCAGGAAACCCACAGCCTGCAAGGAGAGCCAGGTGAGGTGAAATGCTCCCAAGGGTGACTGCAACAGCAGTTGGCTCCATGTCCCCAGGATGCTATCTCACCTCTTGCTGTGGGCAGAAGACCCCAGACTTGAACCTGTGGACCTTCTTGCAGGGCCAGAGGAGGGAATGCTCAGGATCTTCAGGAGCCAGTTGGGCTCACCACCTGGTAACCTGCTGGGATGCACAGAGCCATCAGACAGAGCTCAAGCAGGAGAGAAACCAGGAAAACCTGACATCTGCTTCCTACCCAGTTTCCAATGCTCAGATGCTTTTAACAGCATCAGTGTCCTTGAGGTTTCTATGTCCTCACTCAGATTTGTTTGAGTTCTGCCAGAAGGCTCAAAGTTACTGCAGAAGAGGGATTATTCACAATCAGAAACATCTGGCTCCCCCTTAGGACTTGTTTCCTTTGGATCTAGGCTTAAAATATGCAATTTTTAGCATCTGCACCTTGTTTCCAGATGAAAGGAAGCAACTACAAAGCTGTGATGGGTAGAGCTCAGTTGAATGCCTAAGCAACTTGCTTTCCTGTGAAATGAGGTTCCACACACCTCAGAGGTGATCCTGAAGCAGGTGTGGAGGATTTTCCATGTCTTTTTTGCACATTTTTTCACCAGTGAGGGTCCACAAGGGATGGATGGTATGGTGCATAGACAAGCCGGCTGCTATCACATCTTTATTTTTTAAGTAGATTTTGGCTGTCTTGTTGTATTTGGGTTTGTGTTTGATGTTCAAGTTTTTTGGCAGATGATTTTGAGTTGTATGGATGTAAGAGAGACATTTCTCTTCCCTCAAATGCCTGGGTGATGGGAGGTTTTGTACGGACGAAGCGCAAGGTATATGAGGTGCTACAGGCAGAATTACACAGACTGATTATCTGAAAAAAGGATAACTTGCAAATGGCATCACTTCAAAATATATTTAAGAACAGGGAAATGACTGTGTCAGTGATTCCCAAAGTGCTCAACAAAAGCCTCAGTATAATCTTGGAATGTTTTTTCCTGATTGTTGTCAGATGCTGATTAGGGAAACAAACTGGCATTGACCAAAGATGTCTGTATTTATTTCAGACTTAATTATGATAACCTAGAAACAGGATCAGACAATCATCCAGAGGCTACTCTTTAGCTTGTTGTTCACCTGGCAGTAGATAACCATGTTGCATCGCATATTTTAAGATACAGTGATTCAGAACAATCTACTCAGGCTTTCTCTTTAGCAATTTTTGTTCTTCTTTGTGGAGAGGTTTTTACCTCAGAGTTCGGAGAAGATATATAATCACTCACTGCAAGACAAGAAATTATTTTACAAGAACGAATGCTGGTTGCCATGGTTTCCAAGAGGGAGAAAATCCAAGGTCACTCGCTGAAAATGCTCCACAACAGTCAGCAGCGAGGATCCTCCCTCAGCCTGGCGAGTAACCCTCCCTTATCTGTAGATACCTCCCTCCCATCTCCAGCGGTATGCAGCTTCCTGTTTAAGCCACAATAACACTGATAAGAGCACGATGTGAAAAGCCTGCGGTATGTCTGGGAATAAACAGCCAAACCTGGATTCACAAGCCTGTGGGATTTCACAGTTGGCTGCTTTCTGGCTCCTCTGTGCATCTCCTGGAAAACCTGACCTACCTGCTGCAGTTTGCCAGCTGGAGACCTGCAGGTGCAACCGTGGAACTCCCCACTGAAGGAAAGGTGTCCTGGTTTAGGGCAAACTGTGGGAGGAAACTTCTGAATGGGATTCCTTTGAAAATAACAAACCCAAACGATCCTTCTGCCACAACCGGTCCGGAAAGAGACTTTTTTGGAGAAAAGTGGAAAAAAGCTATTTATTCAACAAAAGAAAACAATATGAAACAGTAATACCTTTAGTTGAAGTGAGATGGCAAATTGAGAAGAGTTCTTGCCGTAGATTCATTTCGTTTTTCTCAGTTTTTATTAGTTCCTCCAGCACTGGAGAAGAACACTGTCCCAGGCCCCAAAAAGGAAGCAGGGGGGGTAGGAAATCTTTCAG
>WBMY01012946.1:9359-27060 GCA_013397315.1 Donacobius atricapilla
TTTTAATTTGCAAGCAGACAAGGAACATCACAGAATGCACATAAAAAGATTTGCCAGAAGGAATATAAAAAGACAGTAAAGATGTGTTAGAAAGTATTGGGAGCTTTGTAATTTTTCTGTTTTGTGAAGTAATTTCTTTCTTTAAAGAATAATCAAGAAACAATGCATCCAATATATTTCACAAATGAGGAATATCTGCTGAACCCCATGACAGAAAAGCTCTGCAGATAGTTTCTTTTTACTGTGTCATATCTCTATGATATGATATACATCTCTCTATGATATACATACTGTATATATATAGAGAGATATGTGATAGTTTGTATATATTTTTTGTATATATACACCCCGAATTTATAGATATGTATGTCATATTAAACCAGTCACACCCTCCTTATTTACAATATACTGAGAAGTTTGACAATATACAAACACCATAAAATGCTTGATTTCTAGGTGTTCAATGTAGTAACATGAAAAATACCTTTTCAATAGTCCATCACCTAACCTGTATTTATTGACTTAAAACTGCATTAGAAAACTAATGAATCCTGCAGATATCTGAAAGCATTAACAGCTGTTACTTGCTGATCTCAGTCTGTTCAAAGAGCCTTTCACATGAATTTGTGTTTGTACTGTTTCCATCGAAAAATTGTGTGAGCACCAACTTTAATCACAGCATCACAAAGCAGAAGCCAATTTAAAGTACGACGGAAAAGAAATATATATAACTATTGAATGTTACATAATAGCTGAATTAAAAAGATCATGTATGTCATGATTCATATATAGCATGAAAGGTGATAATTAGGTAATAGATAGCAATAAAACTTCCTGAGGAACAGGAAAGCAATAGATTTAATATCTCAAGTTTAATATCTCAAGAGAATGTTTTATCTGACGTTTCCCCCAGTCAGTATCCCTGGTTCTTCGATCAGTTGCTATTTACCATGGGACAAAACATGCAAACAAGTTTCAGATCTATGGTATGTCACTGGCCTTTTGCAAAGGTTATGGAAGTATTGTATGGAGGATACACAATGACAGGTTAGTCGCTGATCCAGAAATACTGGACAGAAGTTGATCTACTTGTGTTTGTTCTGGTTGCAGAGGGAAATACCTAGTAGTAACGCCCTGATGGTTGCATATGATCCTGTTGTGGTAGATCTATTATTGACATAGGAACAAAAGTTTATTTAGGTATAAATAATTCTGTTAATTTTAGTTTTAAAGGACAACGGAAATAGAAAATGGCAAGAAAGAAGAGATTCCTTTTATCTTCACTGCTGATTATTCTTAAGTAATTTTCCTCCAGAGCTGTTTTTTGTGTGACCAATTTCCAATGGGAGGTTCCTGATCTTTTTTTTGATATCAACTGAAGTTTGTACTTTGCTATGTCAGCTTTTTCTTCTCAGTAAAGCTCAGCTCTAGACTTTTAAATAGAAGGATGAAATATAATTAATTCTACAAGGTTTTATAACAGTTTTATATCTTTTTTTCTTACTGCACAATGAGATCGTAATAAGGACCCCGAGGTATTTACTTGGTGAAGAGAAATATGATCCTGTTATAGAACCTATTTTTCTAAGTGGCTGTAGAAATTATGAAAGCTCAGTAAATTCACAGATTCAAGTAATGTTAGGGAGGAAAAGGATGGTGCAGGTTAGGTTAAATGCAAGAAGGTTGACTTGATAGACTGTACTGGCTAGTGCTAGACAGGCACTAGCCAGTACAGTCTATCAAGTTAACCTTCTGATTCCTAGTTTTATTTTATCACACATTTCTTGCAATAAATGCCTAAATCACAACAATTTGGAAATCTGCAAATTGCATTTAAATTATCCCTGTGATGGTGCTAGAGCTGAGACCTCAGGGCAGTAAGTGTCACGCTTGTTTTGGCTCTGCTGGATAGTCCAAATAAAAAGTCACCACCATGCTCTCAGCAGCTATTTTTCTCTTGATAAGCATTAACAGGGTATTGGAGGGGCTATACTTTTAAAATATACAGCCTTTATCCTAGTGGAGTGTCAGCCTAGAGTGGAAAAAGGAACCAGATTCAGCCAACTGGGTTGCTGCATGATAGACATGACTCAATATATTCATGTATTTAATTATTTTCTGTTTTTTAAAGCCTAACTTAAATAAAGTTGCTTCATGTTCATGAAGATTTTATTTACCCGCTGGCATAGAAATTTATATTTCAGTTAAAAGAGAAATCCACAGTAAGATTCACTGAGGTGGATATAAGAAGACAGTAATTAGTGTGTATTAATGTTGGAGCAAATTTAAAATTCCACCAAGTTTTAATGAGGGCTTCACCAACACTATGTGGCAAGTCTACTGACTGGGTCATCCTTTAAAAGCAGCAGTACAAAATGCAAGTCCAGCTCCAAGACTCCAATCCCAGAATTTATATGCATCACCATTTGCTACCTTTTAATTTCTTACCATTTACTCTATATGTAAGCGATTAGTTAGCCTTAATTACAGAAAAATATCCCACAGTGACTTTGATGTCTTTTTAAGGATTATTAGTGACAAAACTTATATTCTTTGAGCACTTTTCAAAAGGAAAGTTTAGTCTCAACTTTTACCCCTAAAATTCATCCTCACTGCAGTCCTTTAAAGTCTATCTGTGTGTCTGTAACAGATTTTTCTCTCTTTGGAAGTAGTAAATACCACTACTTAATGTCAAATAATTTAGAGATGAAGACAGCAACCTGAAAGAAATAATCTCGTAAAGCTGCTTCTCTTCTTTTTGTCCAGGCACAATAATGAAAACTTTTCATTCCACTCAAGTGCCTTAAAGACAACATTCAGGAAAATGAAATTTTTAAATTCAGGTTATTTTGCCTCCCATAAATCAAATAACATGCTGATTCAGTAACATGGATGATTAAGTGCAAGCGCACAAAGTGAACTAATCATTTGTCAAAAAGTAGGTTTTAACCATTACAAAAATATATCATAATACAATAAGTACAAAACATTTCTAATTTTGAATGTTCCTGAAGTGAGTCATATATGGGAGGATAATAATTTCCATATGGATCTAGTGATCCTCTCTAAAAAGTATCATTACAAGATTAGTCCACCAAACCTGTGTGTACACACATTAGTAAGAGTTCTTCAAGTGTTGTTCACTTCCTGTAAATGAAGCACTAGATGTTTTGTACAAAGACAGTTGAATTTTACAAGTTAAACTATAATATGCAAATAAAGTTGTTTGTAAGATCCACAACCAAGTAAATGAAAAAGAAATTTTTTATAATTTTCACTTCAGTTATAAAATATTTCACGTCCCCTCATGTTCAGTGTTTTTACAAGAGAAGAGGTTTTATAATAGATGAGTGGGTGGGTGGATGTTTAGGGGGAGTGTGTGCTAAAAAAATCCAGTGGTCATCAGTTATCCTTTTTACCTTTCACTTAATTCCAAGATATTTCAGCCAAGCAGAGTTTAGATTGATGTGCATGAGTATTTTGTACATTTAGTATTTTGTTTCTTTTTCTATAAGGTTTTGTTCCACAGATTATTTTCCAAACAGACCCACTATTATTGTGTTCTTTATTTGTATGCTTTACCCTATTTATTTATGTGAATAGTTAAAGGGCTAGCAAAAATTTTTAAAATCCAATATACTTGTACTGCCTCAAATCCCATGCCATCAATCCTGACTCCTAAAAATAGGAAAGGACAACCTCAACAAATCTAAGTGTGAAAGGCAAAAAAGATGAACTAAGAAATTCTTGATAGGTTGTTGCAGTTATATCCCACAAAAAGAGTCTACCTCACTGAATGCACGAAATATTTCTTTTTATGTATATATGGCTTTTGGTGGAGATACCAAAGTTATTTTTTTGAACTGTGAATTAGAACTAATTAGATGGTCAGCATATTCACCTTCATAAAAACCCCATTAACACTTATTATCTGGGGCAGCTTCGGTACCATAGGAATGCATCAAATTAGAAAACTAAATCCACATTTTTTTGAAATTACATTAGGACCTTGTCAAACTAGATATTACAGCAGAATATAGAGGTCAGTGTATTACACATACTATTAATTATTATATATATTATTGCATATACACATCCATAGACTTTATATGAATTCACTTTGCTGTAGTCCAAAACATCAATCACGTTTTCCAGAAAAAGATAAATTCAGCCATACACACTCTAGTTGCAAATATGCAAAGAGAAATAGGAAAAGCTCCTCCACACACCTGTTTTGGAAAAGAGCAGACAGTTGTTTACCACCAGGTTGCTTCGACAGATGTCTTTACTCAATTTTATGATAGCTCTTATGTAGCCAGAGTCAATTTTCACTGAGCTGTTATGTCAATCTGAAATGAATTTCCATTTCTCACATTCTTGAAATTCTCACACATAATCTTAGGCAATTTATGCCTAATTTTGTGTAATAGACTCAGATCTGCAAATCCCAGTTTTTGGAGTTGATACGTAGGGATAATTCACCTGTTATCATTTTTACTTCCAGAAGGGAAGCCTAGTTAAAAAGGTTGGAAGCTGAATTTTCATATCTTTCTGAAGTTCATTGTGCTCCTCAGCTTTGAACATGTATTTTATCTTAACTTCATTATTCATTGTGAGAGGCAAGATAAATTCTATGGTCATAATTCAATCTGCTGCTGATAGCCAAGCTATATTACATAACCAACATTTGGAGTAATCTACTGAGATTTCTATTTCAGTCTGGAAGAATGACAGTCAATCCCAAAACATACATATGGTACTTTTTGTTTCTTCCCTTCTCTGACCTCTGCTGTATTTCACATAGCTCAAAATCCCACAAAGTGGATTCTGTGAGGAGGTAAGAATAGAAGAACCTGCTCAATTTAAGATATCTGAGTTTATTCTAGATTTCTACTTAGTGTTTGAAGTCATCGTTTAAAAGTAATGCTTTTAATCTTTTTGCTTCAAGTTTATTTTAAATCCAATAAACCAGCCAAACTCCAAATATGCTAACACTTTCCAGAGTTTCATGTCCCATCTCTTTTCCTGAATGACTCTGACCCTATCTTTATTTCATTCAGAACAAAGCAAAGACGTTAAGAGAGTGGTAACAGTGTTTCCAAGACAGGCAGAATAAAAGCAGCTTCGTTCACAGAACTCTGGTGCAGAGCTTTTCTGAGCTACAAAAGCAATTTGGAGCAACAGTTATCTCTATTTCTCCCTGCAGAATACTGTGGAAGGTAACTTTAAAAATTATTATTATTGTTATTATTAATATCGTTATTAATAATAATACTCATAGAAGACACTTATCATGGAAATAAAAAATAATAACACAAGAAGTGTAAATCAGATCTGGATCACTTACATTTCCATGTCTCAGAGTCCTCCTCTAAAGTCAGGAATAATCCTTCTTCATTATAACAAACCTTCTAAAGAGCAAAAGACAGCTGTGTTAGTTCCAGAGGAACCAGTAGGATTTCTATGGCCTTCAGCTGTAGTGGAGCCAGTGCCATAGAAGGTTACCTGGAATGTCATGGAAATTTCCAAGATATTGGAACTTATTAGGACATTCTAAGGCAACGGCTGCAGATTCTGTGACCTCTTTGTTCATCTAAGTTGTAAGCTTATTTTAGGTCAAGGAGAACAGCACTTATTTTCATCTGTCATCTCTGTTTCAGTGCGTATATGATTTATGGAGTGTTGCCCTGATTTTCCAGCCCTCTGTTTGTATCTCACTGTTCATAGTTCTTAGGTAGTTTCTCACACACAGGTGTTATAAATAGAAGCAATGCTTTAGTTAGTTCAAGGTAGTTTACATTCTTTGTCTTAGAGATATGGACAGCTGATGGACAGTTGTCTTGACCAACGGGATGGGGAGAGGTGTCGACCTTCTCCCCAATCCCTGGCCTTTGTAGAAATGCTATAAAAGTGGAGTCAGATTTTCATAATAAACAGTTCATGCCTTCTCACCAGACAAAGTGTCTGTGTGTATGTGTGTGTGTATGTGTGTGTGTGTTTGTGTGTCTAACAACGACAATGGAGTAATTTATAATAGATCAGTTCTTGGCATAAGAGAATTAAGATGGTCTCTTGTCCTCTGAGCTGAGGCTCATCATAATTTGCCGAGTCATTTACTAGATTTCTGATGCAAAGTTCCCTTTCTAGAAATATTCATTTATCACTTTTAGTGATTTGCAAAGATTTGCTCTCCAATAAGCCAAGTTAGTCAAAATCCTCAGGATTTTCTTCAATGTACTTCACTAAAAGAGTTTCCTTTCACAGAAACTTTAATAGATTTTTTCTATACATGTTGCCAGTTTCAAAGAGGGTGACTTTTTTTAGATATGAAAAAGATATCACCCTTTATCTATTAAAGAATCTCTCAAATGCAGTAAGAAAAAATGTAACACTTCCCATGGTTAATGCACAACCAGAAATTAAATAGATTGCTTTGTGAGAACTGAGCAATGTCCCTACTACTTCTATTTCTATCAATCCTGATTAAATAATTGTACATTAAGAAATCGTATTACATAGCTCATCAGTGTAAACTAATGAAGATGAAGGATTTTAATTAACTTCAGTTTCAGTATATTCTGTATCTTTTTTCCCCTTTTTCCAAATTCTTTTTTGCTTTTTCACTTTTAGTCAAACAAGACAATACAGAAGTGATCACAAATTATCTCTTCCTTTGGAAGTAAATTTGTTTACATTTTTTTTCCTCTCAGTTATCTGCTAAAAATCCTGATTAAATTTTACCAAAGTGACTTTAACTAAATAATTAAATGGGACGAGAATGATGTGTAAAAAGACAAGTAGATTCCTAAATTTTTTTAAATGCTCCTCAAGTGAGAAAGAAAAAATGAAAGCACAGCCAAATTTGTGCTAGATTTTTTCTGCTGCTAATATTTACCTATGTTTTTTATTTATTTTCAAAATCAAGCATACAAATTCAGTTACGTCAGTGCTGACATGCAGGAAATATTTTTTTCATATCTTAGTAATATTGTACATAAAAACTGCTATATTTTGGTGTTGGTAATAATGGTGATTAATATAATCACAATAATAACAGAAACAATGAACTGGGAACTTGATATTGCAATTAAAGAGATTATTTCCCAAAATCTAATTTGCTGCTAAGAATGTATATAATATCCATTTCCCTCTGATCCTAAAAATACTTCCATCATGTTTGATTACCTGTTCCAGTTCAACACAGTCCAGTTGGACTTCTTTTAATTCAGGATAGAATGTATTCATCCTGATATACTTTAGAATAGGCAAAAATAAATATTGGCCTAATTGGGTTTTTTTTTAACACTTCCCAGTTCAGTAATTCCACTTTAAAGCATGGGCCTTTATGCCAAGATATATTGTGCATTAAAATACCAAGGGGATGCTGTAAGGGCTCACAGGCCATTCTCACTTTTTTGGTAGATTATATATTCCCCTTTTATATTTGGAATATGAGATTTCCCTAGAAAGAGACAGAGAGCTAATCTTTGAGAACTCTAATTTTTGAGACTTTTGGAATAATGATATAAATTCATCTCATTACTGCCTTTTCTGTTGCATCCCTACTGCTATATGTGGAAGGGCTGTGATAAAAACAAGGTGTTTTATTCAATGAATCTTGATATATATCTTTTCTTTTTTACTGATTCCTCAAGTACCTCTTCTGAAAGGTCTCAGCTAATCACAAATCCTAATTATGACTTTAAGATATGCAATCTATGAGTCTCAGACATTTTAAATGAATGTAATTTAATAGAACACTTACTTTCTCATTAGCAGAGATAAATATGCATGATCATAAGTGTTTTGTATGCAGGTTATACACTAAAAACTTGCCCCTAAAGGCTGCCCTTAATGGAAGTTCTTTTACCAGCCATGTTAGAGAGGAAAACAAGACATTAATTGGCTTTTATCCTTTTTTTTTTGTCTTCTTAGTTGTATCATATTTGACAAAAGATTTCTTGGTTTTTAAATTTTTTTTTGAGGTTTCCGCAAGACTATGCAGAAGCAGGAGGAAAGAGGAAATAGAATCCAGCCCTTGGGTTGACCTGGTCAGTTTTCCAATACAGTTTTGGATACTGTTCACTCTCACAGCAGATAATATGGATTTCTCATAATAGAGATATTATATTATGAGAAAAGAAACTCAACATCCATATTTGAGATCTTGCAGTTTCTATTGATGACATCATTCTGCTCATCATTTGTTCTGTGTGGAAATGATGGAAATGGCAGTTATTTGCTCTCCTGTATAATAAAGAGCTAGGAAAGATATTTTAGTTAAGTAAACTTACAGTCTCCCGTAATAGATTGGGGGAAAAAAAAAATCATAGAAAGATAGTTTTTCTATCTAGTCCCTTAATGCTTTCTCCAATATTGAAATGAAGCATGGGCTGGAAGAGGTCAGCTTTTTTGGTGGCTTCTGTCCCCTATTAACCAGTGATCTGGCCCAACTATGGGTTTATGAAAGGCAGATCCTGTTTGACCAAGCTTATCTCCTTTCATCACCAGGTGATTTCATTTCTAGTCAGAAATATGTAAGAAATGTAAGCAAGAAAGCGAACACATTTGCAAATTAGTGTAAATAAAGCTAACTTTGGAGATACCATACTGAGTGTTCCCTTAATGCTTGCCAGTCAGTCAAGCCTAATATTCATTAAGAAATTTAAGTAGGGTTTGGGGGAATTTTTTTTTCATTATATGGTTTGATAATACCTCACAGTTCTTCCTTCTGTCTCATCCACTTATTTTTTGTTCTTTGGAAAAAAAGTCTGGTACTCAGAACTGACTGTTCCAGGTGTATTTGGAAAATGTTTAAGATGCTTGTTTATAATATCTTAAAATGCACTTTCTATGGTAGCAGAAAAACTATTTGCAAATTACTATTCAATAATCAGGATATTGTTCCTTCTCCCTTCTTGAATGATTCAAAAAGTTTTATTGAGAAATCAGAGCACTAGAGAGGTGCCTCTCCATATAAAGTAGCAATCATCACTGTTCAATTTACAGTGTTGAGCCAATTGAACAAGAATAAATATTTTTATATGCTAAATAGCCACAGATTCATCATTTTGGTTAGGAAAAAAGAACCCCAGTGTATGTAGACTTTATCACATGCTAAGTAAAGTTAATTACACTTTTTCCATGATTGAGATCTACTTTTAGCAAACTATAGAATACTGAGCCTATCAGTTCTCTCTCCAGCATCAGTTTCTGTCCTGGTACAATTCATACCCTTTCTTCCCTCCCTAATGTGGTAGTGAAAATCAAACTGACACAGCACCAAGAAGGACACTACTTAAGGAAAACAAAATCACAAAAAGCAAAAGCATATCAATCAACAAAGCAAAACAAAATTTAAAAAGTAGAAAGGAAAAAACAGGTAACATCAAAAAGTCAGTCAGTAATATGGCCAACTATAATGGGTCGGGCAATTTAAATACTAGGTCCAAAGTCCATGTTTCATGAATGTTAATCACAGAATAGTTTCCACTGACCTCAACCTTATCACTATAGATAAGTTCAGCCTTCATTATCCTTACAAGTCCACTCTGATGATCTTACAGCCAATGTCAATTTCATTGCTGTTAAGGAAGTTTCACAAGTGTAAGAACAGAAGAAGGAAAAAAAAAAAGACAATAAAGGGGACTTCCTGTCACTGAGGATAGATTTGCCTTCAGGGAGGTTACAGAGAGTGGTACTGACTGAGAGCACAATGCGGGGTGAAAAGGACTGTATTTTGCAAGGGTTCTTACTACCTTATAGCTCTTCTGAGGAAGAAAGGCAAATTTTTTTACAGGTCCTGGCACCTTAACATTTCTGATTGCTGCTTAAAACTTTCCACCTGCTGGAGTTAACGTCTTTATTCACAGTTAACTGGATGTGCAAGTAGTGTCATTACATACTAATACTGCCACATTAAAATCACCAAAATAATCACCACACAACTGAAAATGTTATTTCAGGATTCAAAGATAAATTGTTAATGCAAAAAAATTTTATGTACTGCATCTTATTAAGCCATCCTCTTGAGGGATGGACATCTTGTTGGGTACATGTAACAGCCCACAATAAAGCAACTGGGCTATATGCAGACACAGGAGGTAGGAATAATAGATCTTCAAGATTTTTCTTTGCATGAAAAAGAGTTTCAGCTTCCTATTAAGGTTTCTGATAAATATATTTCATTGTAACTTGTTTGAAGAGATTAAAAAACCATATATTTTTATATATGTATAACCTACTTTATTGATACTTTAAGTGTTCCATCTATGTTTGTGTGTCTTTGACATATTTTTTATGTTTCTCTATCCTTGCTGTATGATGACAAAAAGTAGAATTTTATGCCTGAGTTTTCTTTAGCTTTGTTATAAAAATAGGTATCTGCTAGGGAGGGCAGGACCTCCCTTTGGAATGGAGAATTCAAACCCCCTCCGTTTTGAATTTTTACAATTTTGGATATTAAAATCAGCTCTCAGGCAAAGATATGGGGATGGGAATAACAGCTCTTTACTGGTATGTACAACATGGCAAACGAACAACAACTACAGCATTAATGATAAACAAAACCAGGAACCTCAAGGGGGCTTTTGCCTCACAAAGCCCAGGGCAGTCTGGTCTCGGTGCAGGGCTCCGAGAGAGCCAAGCTCGAATGGTGGAGAATCCCGGGCTGGTGGATGGGATGCACCAAAGCTCCACGGTGGTAGCTGGAAGGGCAGGGATGTCCTGGCAGGGCCAGGCAGTGCGGGGATACAGCGTATCCAAAGCGGTGCCGAAGGAAAGCAGCGGCAGTGGAACAGGGCCGGCCCAGCTCCAAGCAGGGCAGGAAGAGGCGAGCTCAGAGTCCCTGGACACACGAGGAGATGATGGTAGATTCCCTCAAGAACAGGCACAGTGGGACAGTGAACTCCTCCCTCAGCAAAAGCGGCCTGACCGTCCTCTCTCTAGTGCCGAGAGGCAGAGCAAAGCTGCGCCCACCCCTGTCCTTTACCTGCCCAAATCCTCGCGGTATCTCTTTTTTCCCTCGGAGAGAAAAACTCTCAGAGACCAAAAAAGGGTGTAGCCCAGTGCTGCACTCTCCTTTGGCCATTTCATTGTTTCGGACAAGCACCCATAAGCACCTAGTAGTTAGTCTCCTAGCAATTTGTGGGGCAAAATTCTATAAGGAAAAAAAACAACTCTAACCCCCAACAAGCTTTAAGTCACAATTTCTTTAAAAATAATAAATAATTTTTACACTGGAAAATGTTACCATCAGTGCTATATTCATTTATTTTTAGTTCTTCCACATGTTTTGTTTCTGTGACTTATTTGTTTTGTTCTGATTAGTTGCTGTAAGCATCTAGGACCCCCTCCTCAACATATTTTGAAAAAACAGGAATGAATGTTTTATTCCAGAATATTAAAGTTTGACAAGCATCAGTTTTAAAATGCAAGATCATTAGTGATGAGGCAGATGGAATAGAAAATAAAATTGAAATATCTCTTGAGTTATTGCATCATGAAATTTCATATTATTTTCACCTCTTGCACTTTCAGATGTCTGTAATACCCTTATGAAACAGGTATTTAGAAGGATTGCTTTACCTGTCTTTGGCAGAGAGTCAAGATTTGCTTCTACTTTGGCACTTCACCTTCTGCTAAAGATAGATCTTAAGCTAGAATTAGTTCTTCATTTGGAAAAATGAAGTTTGATTCAAAATAATTTTAGAACACTCTATCTCAAATTAAATTTTTTTCCTTGAGAATCTCACTACATTATTTTTTAAATTCTTTATTTATTGTGAAGGAGAAAGAAACAAGTGAATACTTGATTTTTCAAGGACAGTGGCTTGCTGAGTGAAATGTATTTGGCCAGAAAATGATGTATTACACATAGGTCAGAGTGTAACTGGTAGCAAAGTGATCTTCTGTTGCACAAAGAAAAGCAAATTTGAACTGACTCATGGTGAGTCTCACACATCATTCACATGCACATATGCATTTATGAAAGGAGCAGATATCGTTATGTAAGAGGATAAATCTTGTAAGGAATAAAATCACAGAAATCAGAATTTGGAATCAAAGACCTTATTTGTTTTGCATGGGGATATTGTTCTCATGCAAGTGAAACACATTAAAGTTTTCTTTTGCAAGGCTGTTAACCTTTAATCCCACTATCTCTGGTAACAACACAAGTTTAGGATGCATTAATATGCCTCAACCTTGCCAAGAGATCTGGGAGGAACCAGATATAGTAGGATTAATTATTTTTACCAGTTTGTGTGTGGAAATGTTAACATCAGAAAAAGACACATTTATGATGTCTGGTGATATATCCTCAGAGGCCCCGAGATTTGAACTCTGAGGTTCTGTCTTTTGAATCTTTTTGAACTGTTATTTAAAGTAAGTGAGGTCACACTAAGTGGCTGATGGCATTTATAATTATGTTTAGGTGCAGGTTTGTCNGCACCCATAAGCACCTAGTAGTTAGTCTCCTAGCAATTTGTGGGGCAAAATTCTATAAGGAAAAAAAACAACTCTAACCCCCAACAAGCTTTAAGTCACAATTTCTTTAAAAATAATAAATAATTTTTACACTGGAAAATGTTACCATCAGTGCTATATTCATTTATTTTTAGTTCTTCCACATGTTTTGTTTCTGTGACTTATTTGTTTTGTTCTGATTAGTTGCTGTAAGCATCTAGGACCCCCTCCTCAACATATTTTGAAAAAACAGGAATGAATGTTTTATTCCAGAATATTAAAGTTTGACAAGCATCAGTTTTAAAATGCAAGATCATTAGTGATGAGGCAGATGGAATAGAAAATAAAATTGAAATATCTCTTGAGTTATTGCATCATGAAATTTCATATTATTTTCACCTCTTGCACTTTCAGATGTCTGTAATACCCTTATGAAACAGGTATTTAGAAGGATTGCTTTACCTGTCTTTGGCAGAGAGTCAAGATTTGCTTCTACTTTGGCACTTCACCTTCTGCTAAAGATAGATCTTAAGCTAGAATTAGTTCTTCATTTGGAAAAATGAAGTTTGATTCAAAATAATTTTAGAACACTCTATCTCAAATTAAATTTTTTTCCTTGAGAATCTCACTACATTATTTTTTAAATTCTTTATTTATTGTGAAGGAGAAAGAAACAAGTGAATACTTGATTTTTCAAGGACAGTGGCTTGCTGAGTGAAATGTATTTGGCCAGAAAATGATGTATTACACATAGGTCAGAGTGTAACTGGTAGCAAAGTGATCTTCTGTTGCACAAAGAAAAGCAAATTTGAACTGACTCATGGTGAGTCTCACACATCATTCACATGCACATATGCATTTATGAAAGGAGCAGATATCGTTATGTAAGAGGATAAATCTTGTAAGGAATAAAATCACAGAAATCAGAATTTGGAATCAAAGACCTTATTTGTTTTGCATGGGGATATTGTTCTCATGCAAGTGAAACACATTAAAGTTTTCTTTTGCAAGGCTGTTAACCTTTAATCCCACTATCTCTGGTAACAACACAAGTTTAGGATGCATTAATATGCCTCAACCTTGCCAAGAGATCTGGGAGGAACCAGATATAGTAGGATTAATTATTTTTACCAGTTTGTGTGTGGAAATGTTAACATCAGAAAAAGACACATTTATGATGTCTGGTGATATATCCTCAGAGGCCCCGAGATTTGAACTCTGAGGTTCTGTCTTTTGAATCTTTTTGAACTGTTATTTAAAGTAAGTGAGGTCACACTAAGTGGCTGATGGCATTTATAATTATGTTTAGGTGCAGGTTTGTCAGGACAAGAAGAAAGAGAAGAGGAGTGAGAAAGGACTTAAGCATTCCTTTTAGGATAATTTGAAGCACCACGTGCTCATAAATGCACTTTTCTCCATTTTGATCACTCGTACTCTTATAAAGTCAACCGTAGTAAAATTCAGCAAGCAGCTTGATACTTGTCAGAGTCTTGGGACTTAACCTAGATTCACTAAGCTTTTGGTATATTAAAGACACAATCAGATATTTTTACAAAAAGTAGGCGCAGGTGAAAAAGAAGCACAGCTGCTATGCCTCAAGGATGTATTTATTGAGTCCAATCTTAAATTGTGTGACATCTCTGAATACAACAAGATAAGTAGAAGTGATTTTAGATAAAGATCCCAGTGGCTAACTTGCTTTAATTAAAGATGTTTCAAAAGATAGAGGAATCCAGAACAAAGAAGAGAAAAGAAATGTGTTATATGAATTATCAGGTAATTGCTTCAAAGGTAAGCTTGTACATTTCTCAAGTGGCCTGGCTAAAGTCAAATAAAAGATTATTCAAAGGACCTCATTTGATTTCAATTTTATTACTTCTGTGATTAAGTTTTGGTAAAATATGAAGGGTTTTTTAGACTGTAATTATTTTGAATTAAAATTATTCTGAATTAAAGATATTTAAAAGTTTCCAAGATTACTCTTTAACATTTTTCACATTAAACTATAACTCTATTTCCAGTAACATCAACAAACAGCTTCTAAAACTAGTATGTGTGTGCTTGTTTTTCTCTGGTTGAAAAATGTTAAACAAATAGGTTGCAAAAGTTAGCAAAAACAAGAATAAATATAATAAACATACTGATGCTTAGAATATGATTCTAAAATATGCTTTTAGAGTACAAAAACTTTGAAAAATATTTAGGCTCAATGATATGAAAATCTGAGACTCAGCATGAAGCACAACACACAAACCAGAGAAAATACAATGAAGATGTTATTTATACATATCTTAAAAGAAAAGTCAAACAAAATTTTCTGATTATTAGCAGGGACTGAAAACTGACAGTGAGAGCCAATGAGTAAGATTTTTTGACTGAAGTCGTCTTTCTGTGTTGGACTATCAGACAATATCACTATCAAAAAATGTATATGAATTTAAGTTTAGATTAAAAATTTTCAAAGCAGTCTAGGTTAAGAAAATTTTCTGCAGGTCACTCTAAGAATTGGCTTAATCTGTCAAACCTTCAGGAGTTTCCTTGGAGCTCCAGTAGGACAGATGAGATGCCAAAAGGCTGAAGCCTGCGCAAGAACTAATATTAAGTGTCTACCATGAAAGATCAGCCAAAAAGTATTCACAGGTCCCATTAAGTTAAAAAAGAAAGACATTTTATATACTAATCACCTAAGTATATTTGAGCTACCCTTTTTTTAATTTTTTTTTTTCATCTTACAGTTGTGTGACATCACTATAAAGTGATTTGTCTGGGTGGTAGGAAAGGCCAAATTCAGGGAATAACTAACATGCTCAATTATCAAAGTAGAAAGATATATCAGATGCATTGTAGCCTTTTGCAGGGAAAAAAAACCAAACCAAACNGGTTTTGTTTATGGGTTGTTGTTTTTTTTTGAGCCTCTTTTGTAGCTAGGGCATGTCTTAGCCCTGACTGAGAACCAATGGAATGAACCTAAGTGAATGTGCTACCCCTANCAAAGTAGAAAGATATATCAGATGCATTGTAGCCTTTTGCAGGGAAAAAAAACCAAACCAAACCAAACCAAACCAACAAAAAACAAACCCTCCCTTTCCTTTTATCATCGATCCAGAAAAGTTACCAGATTAAGCAACAGGGCAAAATTTCCTAGTGTATTTTGAATTGTCTGGTTCTGGTATTACCCAGTGCTGTATTTATCATTATTTTTAGGATAAAAGCAGAAAATTAGAAGTTGCAAGCACATTGAGGGTCAGAATAATAATACAAATAAACTTTTCTTTTGGCATGCTTCCAGAGGGACACAACACTTAGTGGATATCTAATTTATGGATAATTGTTTCTGGGCATAAGACTGTATGAGTAGAAGCATATTTTCATGTATCCTGCTGCTAAAGATTCATTTAGAACACTTCAATATTTCATGTTGAAAAACACTGTCTGCTGTTTCAGAGTTGTGTATCTTAAAACATTTCATTTGAATTTTAGTTTAATTTAAAATACTTCAGAAAAGCATCAGGCACTTCAGAAAATTTATCTAGAAGATTTGCAGTAACTTATGGCTAAAAAAGATGGTTGAAGAGCTTTGCAGATTGTATCTATTAATTTTAAGATTCTTGCATTCAGATATACATTCACTGTACATTCTTATTAAATATTTGCAAAATGCTTTGAATCAGAGTTCTGTACAACATTTTACAAGTTAGTGTAAAAGTTGCTGTACATTAGAAATGAAGACCAGATGCTGAAGATGCACTTTCAAGCTATAGAAGAGTCAGTCCAGGACACTAGGTTTTAGTCATGACTTTAAAGTAAATGTTTTAAATTGTTACACATGCCCACTAAACAATATTTAAAGTCAGCAGTTATTATATTTATCCATCTTTTTTTTTTTTTTTTTTTTTTTAATGATAGCAGGTAAAATAGTATCCCATCAGTCAACAATAAATACTTACTCTTGTCTCTCTGAACAAAATTTTAGGGCAAAATGTCTAATTACAGAATAGTAAATATTTGTCAGTACCTTATTCTTTTTGAATTTATAAGCATGTTTTTCAACTATTACAATAGGAGTTTTCATGTTTGGTCTGTTCTCAACTTTTACATGGCAGTGAGCTACAGCTATCCCAGGTATGGTATAACAGCCTTTTTAATATATATATGTGATCTTCCCATTCATGTAAAGAACAGATTCTCTTTCAGATAACAGCATTAGTTAGGATTTTCACAAATGCAAGACAGCTATCCGTCAGTTTCAGTCTTTATCCCCAAATCCTTTCTATATCTATTGGAGTTAAAAACAAGGGCTTTACTCTTACAGCAGGTAAAGATAAGTGTCAGGAGTATATGTCACCCTCTTCCATGAATTCTGTGGATTTTCTTCTTTTACTTAGCAGACTATTTTTGTCTCATAGCACTTTTTCATCATAGCTTAAAATCTCAACAGCTCCTCCTGAGACTGCTACTCATATAGTCTGTTGCAGCAGTTGTGTCTCTGTCATAACAAGGATTGATAATTAAAGTTTTCATTAACCTTTTCTAGGCTGCTTCCAGGTGGGTTGTACGTGTCTCCACAGTGTGTTTTCTGTGACTGTGTGTATCTCTTCCCTAGTAGTCACTGTGAAAAATGACAGCTGGAATCAGTTACACCAAAAGTTGTGTGGAGTGGAAAGGGATCACTAAAATGAAAGATAGGAAGGATTTTCAATCAAGAATGGGAGGCACTAAACTGCAGAGAAGTTTAATCCTTTCTTGTTTACTCTTTGCTTTGAAAAGGAAGTAGGAATTTACTCTTTATCCACAATTACAAGTTATTGCAGAATTTTCCTACTGAAATTGGCCACATCACAGACTGTGGTATTACGGTTATGGAGGAAAAATAATGTTGTGTCCCATTCCCAGTATTCTTTACCTGGTCACAGAGCAGTGGTAATTATAGGACACCAATTTACTTTCCATTCCAGATTCAGAAGCTTGAGTTGATTGAACAAAAGCATAAAATATGCATAGTATGAATAATGTGGATTTAAGCCTATGGGTGGTTTTGTTTGGTTAGTTTTGTGTATTTTGGGGGGTTTTGGGAATTTTTGTTTGTTTGTTTTTTGGGGTTTGTTGTTGTTGTTGTTTTTTCTGGGTTTTGTTTATGGGTTGTTGTTTTTTTTTGAGCCTCTTTTGTAGCTAGGGCATGTCTTAGCCCTGACTGAGAACCAATGGAATGAACCTAAGTGAATGTGCTACCCCTACT
>WBMY01012946.1:30565-92624 GCA_013397315.1 Donacobius atricapilla
TTAATGACCTCTCATCCCTTTCGGGTTTTGCTTTTGGTTTAGGAGCAACGATTAACTAGTTCAGTGTTCCATGTGTAGTCTTAAAAAAATTGCTTTTTGATGTAAAATAGAGAAGACATTTTGCGTAAGGGAAACCTAATTTCCCCATCTTGGCCAGTGTGGTGGGTTAGCCTTGACCAAGGGCCAAACTCCCAACCAGCTGCTTGCTCGTTGCCACTCCTCAGTGGGACAAGGAAGAGAACAGGAAAGAGATTGCTTACTAAATGGACAAAACATACTCAATTTGGGGAAAATTAATTTATTACCAATTAAAATTCAGACAGAACCAAAGTAAAAGAACTTTAAAGCAATATCTGCCCCCCCCCCCACTCCCCCAGGCTCAACTTCCCTCCAGACTCCTCTACCTCTTCCCCCAGCTGAGTAGCATGGAGTGGGCTGTAGTCTGTACACAGCAGTTTCTCTCTCCTGCCCCTTTCTCCTGACACTTTTTACCTGCTCCAGTGGATGCCTCTCCGTCTCCTTCTTCTCTTGCCTTCTCTCACTATTTTTTTCCTCTCTTGCAGCATTTGTTTCCTGCAGTCATGAATGAGTGCTTGACATCACTCAAAGAATCACCAGTAAAGATATTGGCAAAAGTAGTTTAATATTAAAGTGAACGCATGACAAAGCTTGTTGGCAAGGTTCACTCTATGACTTAGTACATGTTTAAGGCCCAGAGAGAAAAATCAGACTAAAATCTAAAATCAATCAATCTAAAAGTAAAATCAATGTAAAGGGATCTATGCAGAAGCTGGAGATGGAAGAAGGGTAAGGGTAGGAAAAGGTAAGGATAAAAGGGAATAAGGGAGAATCTCCTAGAGTCACAAAGTTCAGAATGGACCCTCTGCCAAACTTAGTCCTGGAACTAACTAAAAATTTAAAGGGGGCTTGATGGACAGCACAAGTTCTGGGAAGAGACAGTATCTCTGAAAAGCTCAAGAGCAGCTTAGCCGAGCTGCTGTTCTTTAAGGCCAAGGCCTAACGCGTATTTCTGAGGTCATAGTGAAGCCCAAGGGGAAGAGGAGAGAGTTGTTCCAGCACACTCACACTCCCTCCAGCATTTTCTGCTGATTCTTGAATATTTTTTCCCAGAGGTGGTGCCATGGTGGCTGCTGGGCTCAGCTGTACCATGTGGTGGGTCTGTTGGAACCGGCTGTGTCAGGGATGGGGAAGCTGTGCCTTCTTCTCATGGAGGCCACCTGTGCAGCACCCTGCTGCCAGCCTCTGGGCACCTGCATCCACCACAGTCAGAAAATCTCCACTTCTTCAGAGCCCCTAACTCTTGAAAAATGTGGGTTTGGAGTCAGTTTGTGCACAGATAATGGTGCTTCTGTTCAGCATCTCCTCTGAATAAAGGTTATTCCTTCTAAGCTGTATTTTATAGCCTATAAGAAAATAAATTACAGGCAGACAAAATAATCAATAAACTCTTTTCTGTTTACTGTTGCAAGCTATCATGATGTTACTTCCCATTATATATCAAGACTATCCTGATATTAATCTTTTGAAATAAACATGTATAATTTAACCGCCTTTCCTGTCTGCAACAAAAATCTAATTATTTTTTATTTCACAGTAATACCTTTCCATGAAGAATAGTATCCTTTTGGCTTGGTAACACCCTTAATCTCCATTTTTCATAAGAGCAGATGCTGAGAACTTCCTTTCAAGTAGATGATGTAATTAAGGTTACATTGCTTCACCACTGCCTGTGGTTTTGTTCATAGTAGACATGCACATTTTATGTCACTGAACATTAAGTATTATAGTCTTTTCCAATGACATTTGTTGCTAAGCACATTAATATTAAAACTCAATATGCCTTTAAGTGGATCAATAAGAACTTGACAGTATAATATATAAGCATAGTATCTTATCATATGAGGTTTTGTGGAGTTTGATTATGTTGTCTTCCTTCTTCTCATACTTGTCCTACACAATAAAGAGTAGAGAAGGCAAGAGGAAGACTATTCTCAAAACAGCAATTCAGAATTATGGTCATTGAGCTCCATGGAATGAATACATTGGACTTTCCTATGATCTGTAAAGTATGTAGGTATCTGGAACTGTAGAGACAAAATAAATGCAATTCCTTTACCAAGGTATCAAAAAATGGTGTTATCAGTAATAAAGTAGGAGGAAATAAGGGGAGTTTTCATTAGGTATTACAAATTTTTTCTATAAATAATAGGTTTTTTTCTCTAAGCATGCAAATACTCAAAGTGACTGTGGAACATCCATCTTTAGAGGTATTCAAATCAGGATTCAAAAAGACATTGAAGAATCTGATCTAAAGTTGACCTTGGTTTGACAAGGGGATTGCTCCAGTGATTTCTGTCCGTCTGAATTAATCTGCAAACCATGATTTGAACAGCTTATATCGTGAACACTGTTATGTTAACAGTGTTATTACCATAAACAGACCTCAGCCTCATTTTCACAGTCTGTTTTTTTCTCCCCTATAATGCCTAGGAAAATATTGCCACTGCTAAGTCTCACTCTATTTTGAGAAGAGGGAATAAGCAAACTATCATAAATATCCTTTGGCTTTTTGTTTCCTGTTCTGTTTTGAGGGTTGGTTGTTTTTTTGTTGTTTTTTTTTTTTGGGGGGGGGGGAGGGAGGGAGAAGGGAGGAGGTGTTGTAATTTTCAGTTCTAAGTTTCTAAGTAAACATAACTTTACAAAATCACAAAGATGATTGATTTTCTGTTATTTATCATCCAATCTTAATTTGACTTTTAAAAATTATTTTAATGTTGCTCTCATGCTTGCATCCAGCCATAATTTGTAAACCCCAAAATCTAGATTTAGTATTTCAAATATTGCAGTGTTTGATTCTATCACTTTTGAGAAATTTCCCCTTGTGATTCCCAAGTTTCATTGACATATTCAAGAACCTTATATTCTTTCTAAATAGTCTACAGTACTAATGGGCAATTTTTTAAACATTATCTACAGTGTCCTTGCTGTTAGTAGTGTCTATTACATGCTATCATTTCTTTCAAAACTCTGCTGTGAGCACCCGGCATGCCTTTGATTTAAGGCTGTTTGTAAAAGAATTGACAACAGTTTTTACCAGAAGGTATGAGATACAAAATAACCTGAGCCTGGTGGTAAAAATTTGCTGGTTAGATCATGGCATTCTTTTAGAGCTACAAGGTTTTCTTGACTGCTCCCTCTCTCTAGTCAGCAATAGAAGCCAAAACCAACTAAAGGTGTCTGCAGGAATTTTTCTGCCACATCACATTTCATGAATGATACTTCTCTGTCCTCTCATGTATAGAGTCATCAACTAAAGATGTGAAAAAAAACATGAGCCAAAAAATCCTCACTTTGCAAGGGCTGTATTTTATAATTCTCTACAGACAAATTTTCAAATTAGCACTTTTGCACTGCCAAATTGGATAACCTTCAAAAACAGTTAATGTTCACCGCTTTTCCTTTGCAATTTCCCTTCTTTTCTGACTTTCAGACCTACTTCAGTATGATTTAATTTTCAAATAAGATATGAAGATCAAATATGCTAACCATTCCTTTAGTTTCCTTTTTTCTTTTCTGAAATACTGAATAATCCCAATATTATTTTAATCTCCTGGGTAACAGATAAAGACATTTTTTTATCTTTATTTAAAAGTAAATTCTGCCTTTCTAGAGGTGCCCTTTTACCTACTTTTAAAGAAATATGTCTCACCACTATTTATCACTATTTAAACAGATTAACAAATTCAAAGCTCCCAACAAGAATTTCATTGTGCAAAGATCTACATCTACCCAAAATCCTTTCAGCTTAGAACTTCTCAATTGTAAACACCAAACAGCAGGAATGCATTACAACTTCAGTATTCCCTGATGATTTAATAGTGTTTAGAGCTAGGCAAACTAGTATTATAGAAAATGAAGGAAGAGAAGGGGAAGGGGAAGGGTCACCCTGATTTTTTTTTAGCCTTCTCTTCTGTTTCACAGTTTTCTTAGTTAGATTGTTCTCACACACGGGTGATGCAAACAGAGGCAATGTTTTCATAAATTCAAAGAAATTTTCAATTTTTATTCCTGTTCTTAGAGATATGGACAGCTGATGGACAGTTGTCTTGACCAATGGGATGGGGAGAGGTGTCAACCTTCTCCCCCAATCCCTGGCCTTTGTAGAAATGCTATAAAATGGAGTCAGTTCGTCTTAACTAAATAGTTCATGTCTTCTCACCAAAGTGTGTGTTTGTGTGTCTGTGTGACGAACAGCATCAGGGAAGGGGGAAAGGAAAGGAAAGGGGAAGGGAAAGGGGAAAGGAAAGGGGAAGGGAAAGGGGAAGGGGAAAGGAAAGGGGAAGGGAAAGGGGAAGGGAAAGGGAAAAGGAAGGAGAGGAGAGGAATGGAGAGGAGAGGAATCAAAACAGTCATTGAGAGCATGTATCAGTAACCTTGAGCTCTGTGCAAACAAAAGTCTCAGCTGGTGAGTGATTACCAAAATCTAGCCTGAAATAACTGTGAACTATCCATCCTTTTGAAGAAAGAAGAACGAGGGTGAGAAAGATTTAGAGCTGTTGTTTAAGGATTGTGGGGATTTCAGTCCTGATACTTAGCCCAGTAATCCATGCTTCTAGGAGTAAGCATTTAATCCATTTACAAAATTTGTTTCTGAATCCAAATTTATCTGGTGCATTAAATAGATAATCCTACCTTAGTCTGTCAAAATATTTTCTGGCACTAAAGAGAACAGGAAATGCTGCTAGACATTTTTAAGTTAATATTTATCAAGATTTCAGAAAGGTTAGCTATTTTTAAAAACATTTTCTGTCACTGAATTACACTTTATTTGAGCCTTTAAAATTAGAAGCAGTACTTATAATTTTTACTATAAGTGTATAATGAGCAGTTAGGAGCTCTTTCTAGTCTTGTATTGTTTTATTAATAACCTATTTTACTTAAGCAAGAACACTTAATGCAGCAGGTAATAAAAATGGTATGATTTCCATGTGAAACACTGATTTGAAAAGGACAAATACTCCTATGTCATAGTAGAAAGTCCTGCCTTTCTTAATTAACAGATTCGTTATTGGCACATTAGGTAGCATTTTTTAAAAAAAAAAATTGTTCTTGGTTTTAAAACATATGTAATTTATAAGGTATAGAATGCAATAGTGAAGCATAAAGACATCCAAGAGGTCATTTTAAGCTTGGCAGTAAAAAAGGTTCCTACATATTAGAAAATAACAAGAAAGGTAAAAGAAAAAGTGACGCAAAGAGTTAAGGAATTAACACAAATAAAAACTAGTTTGATACAAGAGAGAATTTCTCTTGGCTTTTGAAAACATGAGTTAATAAAATACATCTGTTTAAATAAATGTCACTTTCCACTCTGAGTTCACATCCTTGGTCTGAAATTCAAGCACAGAAGTTTAAATACCTATCTAAGATTTCTATGTATACTTTATTTGTAAACTTACTCTTTTGGATAGCTTTCTATGCTTATTCCTAGCATTTAACTCCATATTCAGACTGTTGCAGCAAAGCTAATGTCCTAAAGTCTGTGACCTGACATCTGAAAAGTATCAGGACATATTTAGCTGAAGCACTGCTCAGTATCTTTTCCCCAAGCTTTAGTATCTTTTGTAGAACATTTGGTGTTTATGGAAATCTCCCAATTAGTGTGTTGAATTAAATTAGGTCATTAAAAAATAAGTGTTTATTTTAACACATAATTTACAAAGTTCTATCATTATGTCTTTAGAAGATTTCTGTAGACAAAAAAGGCAGGCAAGAAGAGAAAGAATCATTAATTTAAAAAAGGGGATGGGGGAGGCATCAATGCCCTCCTTATTCATATTACCCTTTGTTGTAACTATTGTATGGTTAAATACAAAATCAGCCATCTCACCTTGGCTGAGGAGAGGCAACATGTACAGAGGTCTCATCTAGACTTGCCTGCTGTCTTTTGGAAACAGACTAGACAACTGTAAGAAGGAGAAAGAAAGTAAAAAACTTATCAGTGCATACTGAGGTAGGGAAACCTCAGAATCTTTCATATTCGACTTATTACCCATTAGATGTGGAAGTTCCTAAGAACAGACAGGGAAATCGTTTACTGAGATAGGGGAGACTGGCTGTACATAAAATAACTGAAATTGCCAAAAGATGCAGAAGGTTCTTAGACTCTTGGCAACAAAGGATTCAAAATCATTGAGTATCGTGAGCACAGCAGTATACAAACAATGTGAAGCAGTTTTTGAGGGCTTGAGTGGTTGGAAAAATCAGCTGTAGACTGATTCCCTGCACATTCTCCGTGTTTTGTGCTACTAAAGTATAATTAACTTATTAGTAAAGGGTTGGGTCATTGGTTTGTTGGGTTTTTTAAATTTATATAAATTTAATTTATATAAATATTAAAAATTAAATTTATAAATTTAATTTATATAAATTTACTGCTTAATAGAGTTGCCATTTTGAGAACAAAAGACACCGTCAGTTTCAATGGTCTGAAAAACTATTGGGAAGAGTAATACTTTAATGGAAAAATCTACAGACTGTCTGAAATGTAGGAAAAAAATCGTATTCTACGATGAGATTTAGACTAAAAATCAATGCAACAGGCACACATATAGAGTAAAGTAACAAAAAAAAAATCACAGAGGGAAAAAAGGGCAAAGGAAGTCAACTCTTAACTAGAGAAGGATTCTAAAAGGCAAGTGCATTTACAAGATGGGATCTGTGTTCAGTGTGGGTGGCAAAGGAAGGAAGTTAATCTAAGAATAAATGCTGGTCCATTGGGTAGCTTTCCAGACTGCTAATCTGACCTTAAATCATATGATTAAAGAATTATTCCCATGATATTTTAGGCTCCAGGGAAGAGTCCAAATAAGAACAATANTTAGGTCATTAAAAAATAAGTGTTTATTTTAACACATAATTTACAAAGTTCTATCATTATGTCTTTAGAAGATTTCTGTAGACAAAAAAGGCAGGCAAGAAGAGAAAGAATCATTAATTTAAAAAAGGGGATGGGGGAGGCATCAATGCCCTCCTTATTCATATTACCCTTTGTTGTAACTATTGTATGGTTAAATACAAAATCAGCCATCTCACCTTGGCTGAGGAGAGGCAACATGTACAGAGGTCTCATCTAGACTTGCCTGCTGTCTTTTGGAAACAGACTAGACAACTGTAAGAAGGAGAAAGAAAGTAAAAAACTTATCAGTGCATACTGAGGTAGGGAAACCTCAGAATCTTTCATATTCGACTTATTACCCATTAGATGTGGAAGTTCCTAAGAACAGACAGGGAAATCGTTTACTGAGATAGGGGAGACTGGCTGTACATAAAATAACTGAAATTGCCAAAAGATGCAGAAGGTTCTTAGACTCTTGGCAACAAAGGATTCAAAATCATTGAGTATCGTGAGCACAGCAGTATACAAACAATGTGAAGCAGTTTTTGAGGGCTTGAGTGGTTGGAAAAATCAGCTGTAGACTGATTCCCTGCACATTCTCCGTGTTTTGTGCTACTAAAGTATAATTAACTTATTAGTAAAGGGTTGGGTCATTGGTTTGTTGGGTTTTTTAAATTTATATAAATTTAATTTATATAAATATTAAAAATTAAATTTATAAATTTAATTTATATAAATTTACTGCTTAATAGAGTTGCCATTTTGAGAACAAAAGACACCGTCAGTTTCAATGGTCTGAAAAACTATTGGGAAGAGTAATACTTTAATGGAAAAATCTACAGACTGTCTGAAATGTAGGAAAAAAATCGTATTCTACGATGAGATTTAGACTAAAAATCAATGCAACAGGCACACATATAGAGTAAAGTAACAAAAAAAAAATCACAGAGGGAAAAAAAGGCAAAGGAAGTCAACTCTTAACTAGAGAAGGATTCTAAAAGGCAAGTGCATTTACAAGATGGGATCTGTGTTCAGTGTGGGTGGCAAAGGAAGGAAGTTAATCTAAGAATAAATGCTGGTCCATTGGGTAGCTTTCCAGACTGCTAATCTGACCTTAAATCATATGATTAAAGAATTATTCCCATGATATTTTAGGCTCCAGGGAAGAGTCCAAATAAGAACAATATAGACCCATCCAAATCCAAACCATAAAATATGTAGTTATGTGAGTGTTTTTATTTTTTTCTGGTAAGGCAAATGAAATTTGCAAAGTTCCATGTTCTTATTAAATATTTTTTTTTAAATGTTGCCCACAGGGTTTGATACAAGCAACTATCCCTATTCTGAATGTGATCTAAGGGATGAATGACTATCATATAACTGAAGCTTGACGCAGTGCATTTTGTCTCTGAAAACAATGCAGAGTAAAATACATTATATTAATTTGCGCAAGGGAAGGAAAGGCAGGATGAGGTTTGTTCTTGCCAAAAATGAAGCCCAAAGTTTTATTTTAGGTTCTCTGAACCCTAAAAAATCCTGACAAGAAGAGAGGGATAAAATGGATTTTTCTATGTGGAAGAACACTTAGCAAAGCAAATTTCTAGTCCTAGGAGTTCTTTTGACTACTACAGTCCAGACATTCTAATTAAATGAGTCTTTTTTTTATTCGCAGGCAAATGAATTACTGGTCTCATTACCATTGTAAAAACCCTTGAGGAAAAACAATATTAACTCTCTTGATGCAGGGTTTCTTTTCAGAATTAATTACTTTGCACCGAGTCTGGGGCTTGCTTTAACAATAGTAAAAAATGCTTACTGCTTAAAGCAGTTGCACATGCTAAGAATTCATTGTAACCAGAACTTTAACTCCTAAAGTTTGTTTTGAAATGGGTATCAGGAGATGCCTAATTTCAAGTTAAATGGAAACACTGGCAGCCCTTTTAAATATTTTTGTGATTATTTTTCTCTTCTTTCTATATCTGCCTAGCCAATATTAAACTGAGATTGCTGATTTGACCAAAAAAAAAAAAAANGATCAAAAAAAAAAAAAAAAAAAAAAAAAGGTGTTAAGTGCTTCATGAGGCAATTCTCCCTGTATTGTCATTAGGATTAACATTGATTTATTTGGTAGGAGAAGGAACTCTTCTGGTGAGCTAGGCAATAAGCAACACCATTTGCCACCTCCTGGTCTTTTTACAACAATGTAACTTTCATAAAGTCGTGAATCACTGCATCAACAACCTCCTATGTAATTTATCCTAGCAGGGACAGCTTTCACTCAAACCTCTCTGTTCTCCACAGGAGATAGTTTCTTTTTGTAATGGAAGCTAAGCATCTTCTATACTCTCTTTATGTTAAAGCAGAGCAGATTATAGGATCCAGACTTTCTCCTCACCTAAATTAGATTTCAGATGGTCACAGGAGGTGGCAGAAAAATTTTGACAACCTAAAAAGAAGTTATCAAGGTAGGGTGAAAACTAATAATTTTAACAGAAAGAGATGACAGCTGACACAAATTGGTTGTCCTTGAAGATCAATAAACCACTGAGGAAAAAAAAAAAAGAATCCATTTTCACATAATGCAGTCTTTCTCATGACTGCGGAGCTCTTTGCGCTTGAGTGGCAGACTATATGAAAAGAGCAGCAATTTTTGTGGTGGAGTAAATGGACAAAGAGATAGCTATCCTAATTATGAACTTCTCTACAAAAATAGAGGAATATTAAACCTTCTCCACAGTTAGAAAGTAAAAGTAAGTATGAGAGACGTAGGGAATATATATACAGAGAATATGGGAGGCCCACCATATGGAGGAATATGAGTAAATGGGCTTTTGTTACACCCCCTTTGAGATATCATCAGACAGCTTACAAGTGCTAATCCAATTTCTCACACCAGGTTCTCTTCACAGACATGAATAACTTTTTAAATTTTGAAGTGGACAACAATGTCTAAGAATTTTAATAGCTCACTCAGTCACAAAACTATAATAAAAACCAAGTAGATATTTCTTCAATAGTCAGAATATAGACATTAGGAGACAGAAAAAATAAGGATGAAAGAAAAAAAGCACAAAAAAAGAGAAAATAGTATAGGTTAATTATGTAAAAATTAAAAGTGACAGTAAAAGATTTTCTGTTTCAGCAGTATTACAGTCGTCCTCCGCCCCCCAAAAAAAAAACCAACAACAAGAAACTGTTTTCTACTGATATAAGCTACTTCACTGGAGTATTCACACTTTAGAAGTGTAATAAAAGTGAGTACAAAAAAATTAAATATCTCCAATTAACTCTTATCATCAGAAAGAGTAGGCAGACAGGAAAAAACTAGTTGTGAATTCAGATAAAACATCAACTTTTCACCAGCCTGAAATATGAAAAGTGGCTGTGGGTGTATTTATGCCTATGGTTTATCTAAATGAAAACAAGGATTTTTAACTAAATTCAGAATATTTCTCTAAACCTTTATAAGAAAATTGATAAATTAGAACCATACTGTTTTACGCTTTTAAGTCATAGCTATAAACATGCGTAGTATTATATGAAGATTTTAAACATGAAATATTCTATCCCATATTTCTACTTATACATTTCTTTTTTAAGGAGAAAAAAAAATCTAGAAATCAGTGTTCTCCCTTTAGCAGTAAGACTTTCCTCCCATTGGATTGTGAATGAATAAAATGTTCCTGGATTATTTCACAATATTCTCTGTGTATGCTGATCTGCTGTATGTTTTCTGAAGAAAACAAAAAGAGATTTAATGAAGCAGCCATTATTTACAAGTGGAAAAAACAACAAAATAATATAATGTACCCATAGCATAAAATGTGCAACAAACAATACATTTCAAGAATAGAGCACACAGTTTAATTGTGTTTTGCTCTGTGAGAGTAGGAAGGAAAGAATTTGCAGAAGAGAAAGATTATTCACTCTGTTTATCTTCTATATTTGTGGCGGTCCTACCTGGCCAACATCCATATACCTGTTTATTTCTCAGCCGTAGGGCAGGAGGAAAATAGAAGGAAGGCAAAAAGACAGGTAGATCAAGACACTGACAGTTTAACAAGCAAAGAAGTTGCTCATGGAAGCAAAGCAGAAAGATGATTCACCACCTATGAGCAGGGAGGTGTTTAGCCCTTTCTGGAAGGGAGGCTCTCCACAATGGTGATGGCTGCTTGGGAAGAAAATTCCTTAACTACAAAACTCCCCTCTGTCCTCCTTTCCCTGAGATTTAATGCTGTGTAGTATAAAGTACTCCTTTGGTCAGTTTGAGTCTGCTGTCCTCCCAGACTCTTGCCCACCCCCAGCCCTTTTCCTGTGGGGAAGGGTGGTGGTGTAGCTTAACCCCAGAAGGCAGCTCAGCCCCCACAGCTGCCCACAGACCCTACTCAAGTAGGTTGGAGGAGCAAATCAGAAGGGTAAAAGTGAGAAAACTCACGTGTTGAGATAAAGGTAGTTCAAGAGGTTAAACCTGTGCATGCAAACCAAACAAACCAAGGAATTTCATTCACCACTTCCAGTGGGCAGACAGGAGTTCAGATTGCTTAAGAAAGTCAGACTTCATTATGAATAATCGTTACTTGGGAAGACAAACCCCAACACTTCAAACGTCCCCCTCCGCTTACTCCTTTCTTTTTTATTTCTGACCATGATGTCATGTGGTACAGAACATCACTCAGCTGAGATCAATTGTCACAACTGTGACCTCATCCCAACTTCTTGCTCAGCTCCAGTCTACTCACTTGTGGGGCAGGGAGAGAAACAGAAAATGCCTTGAAGTTTTATAAACACTGTTCAGCAACAAGTGAGACACCAAAGTATTACCAACACTGTTTTTGTCACAAATCCAAACACAGCACAATATCGCCTCCTACAAAGAAAATTCTCTCCGCCTCAGACAAAACCCACTCGAGGGGGCAGGGCAGAGTGAAAAGAGAAAACACTGATGATTTGCAAGAAATAATGAGAACATAGGTGCATTACCAACACTGCTTTAGTTACAAATACAAAGCACACCACCATACGGGCTGATGTGAAGAAAGTAAACGCCATTCCAGCCAGGTGCAGTAATTTTTTCATGTAAACTTCTAAGATGTCACTTCATGGTGATATGGTTTTCAGCCATCAACTCTTTTCCAGGAGAACATTCAATAATTACCCTTGTCACTTTGAAAGAGACAATGTTTTATATTATAAATGGTGATAAGAAACAGGAGTTCCACACTTCAGAGTTTAAAGTAGTCATAAGACTTTAAATGATCAGATAGTGCTTGCTTTTTCTTAAGTATGCTACTGATAGACTTTCAGTTGTGTTTCATCTTTGTCTCACAGCCAAGTATGTAAAACTCAGAATGGAAATCATATTTTTTTGGTACATAATTCACCCACAATGGATAAAAAGACCAACTTTTTAATTATTTTAATATCTCAGGTATTGTCAGATGCTTTTGATTCCATTTCTTAATCAGAATACAAAATTATTCTGAAGCAATACTGAAGTTTCATATGAAAGGAAACAAAACCATATCAATAATGAAAGAAGTGTTTGAGGTTAGCATGATCCCATTTTAAAGAGATCATGAAAGATCATCAGAGAATTTGAACAACCCAAGATCAACAAGGTTGAGGAATGAATAATCAGCAAGGAAGAAACAAGAAAGAGGTGGAAAGATGGAGAGACAAGTAGTCCAACAAAACAAGATAAAATAAAGACGATAGAAGATAAAAATGTTGAAGAAACAGAATACAATAAGGATTTATATCAAAAACTTGGAACTTAAATAAGCTTATTTTCAAATAGTAGCAACTCTGATTTTCTTATCAAAAACGTCAACTCATTTAAGATTGACACACAAAAGATCAAGAATTAACAAGCACAAAAAACCACCACCAACAAAACCCCCCTGCAGCATCTCTGAGTCACTTTGAAGAGCCTGACCTACATGCTTATCTATGCTTTGCTCAGCCAGTTATGCTATGTTCTTAAAGACCATACCACAAATCTAAATATTGCGTTGAACAGCAATCACCAACCGAAATTTGGGTGACTCTTTTCTTTATTTACTTTGAAGAGCTTTATTTCAAGCTGTTGCAATGAAAGGAGCAGAAGCTCCAAAAATCTTCAGTTACGCAGAGAAATAATTTTGGAAACCAGAACAAGAGAATAAAAGCAATATAGAATTGTAATTGTCCCTTAGTTATGTAAAAGTGCAACTTCAGCATTCAGGCTGCAGATTCAGAGAGTGTAGATTTTCAAGGAGAAATCGTCTACTTGTCCTTCTTAACCTGAGATCTTGAAAGGCAATTTTTAATTATTGGGAGGTAGTTGTTTCTGTTTGTTTGTTGAGTGTGGGGCAGTTTTGGTCAGTAAAAAGGAAACCCTTCTCCCCCTTCCTCCCCCCCCTTCATTTAGTATCAGTGTGTTTGTAGCATTGTGTCTTTCATTTTAACAAGACTGATATTTCTTTGTCAGCCTAAGTCAATGCCCAATCTCTACTCATTATCATAGCAGAAGGTTATCAGTTTAAAGACAAGACGGGAAGTCTGTGTTGTTATCAAGAGGAAATATCTTCTACACTTAGCATAAGGTTGCACCTGTCAGTCTCTTTTACCCAACAAAGTTTGTTTTGCTGAAACATGAGGTGAGAATCTCTGATAAATAATCGACAGCTTCTTGGAAAGTCCTGTGCATATCCAAGAGATTATACTGGAAAACTAAAAAATAACCAGCTTTTTCTGTGATTATATTTCTAAAAATGAAACACATTATAAAGAACAGTCTTATCCTTGAGAAAAAAAATCGAAGTAAAATAAAACTATTTTAAAATTTTGCATTAAACTTTGAATAAATTTTATTACAGGGATAAATATAAACTGAGAAGTAAACACTTACAAAGCATATTGGTTGAAACCAACATTTCTGTACTACCAGAAGTATCTAATAATCTTAAAACATTCCACATTAATTTCATTAGGTACTTTATTGTTACTCAGTTATAACAACAATGGAGATTCCCATAATATGTTCTAGAGCTGCTTTTCCTGCCTTGTCCATTCATTGTGTGCTCCAGCTGGAATACAACATGACCAATTTTCATTCAGTTTATATAATTATGTTTGACCCACTGCTTCAAGGTAAACTGCTTCCGGGATTTTTTTAAGACAAACAGGTAATCCCTGGAAGAATAGAAACACCTAATAAACATATTGAAATAATTTTTACTTCCTCACCTTCTGTGAATCACCTTAATTTATTAAAAGAAAGCCAGGAATATGTGTTCCTAATGATGAATATTTATAGGATAGTTATTCTAGCTGTTTAAATTAGAAGGTAACAGTGATCATTATACTATTTAAAGAATAGTAAAACTAGTCTCCGACTCAGGTTTAGTTTATTACTCATGTCAACATTTACAGATATTAAATTCAACCTCAAGTTATGTCTCTTCTGTATAGAGGTATAAATGTCAAAAATTCTAAAGTAACAGACTATAAAACTACCTAACCAAAGCTGGCAGAACAGCTTCTCACTATAAAATATAGTGTAGTTAATCAAGCTAATAAAGGTCATGTTTAAAGAAACAGAGTAAGCAGCATTAGTGAGAACTAACTATTTTTTAGTAAATATAAATTTAACAACTAGGAAAACACAATAAAAGAAGTCAACATATTTCGTTCCAATTTCTTTCATTAAGAGCAGCATTCATTTGCTGTTTTTCGCAATTTTTTGAAAAACATGAACTGTAGCATTACAGGGATAGAATTTTTAGGTTTACGGATGTTAAAAATGAGCAATACATACTTAAGAAAATCTTTTTCCTCTCATTTGTCATCTTGTTACAACATTTACATAATCATGAAAAGTAGGAGAAATTACAAAATTCTCAAACCTCTCCTTTAAATAATATGATGTCATAGGATTATTATGGCAATTGTGACTATACTTCATTCACATATTAGTGGATATAGTGTAATGAATGGAAGATAATTCAGAGTTTTTGAGTGCAGCATGCTGATGGTGAAAGATAAATATGTTGTGTCAAAATACGCAGAATGGGGCAGATAATCAAAATGACAGATTCTACCCATGGTCATGATATTCTGACTCATGTTATAATGTTTAGTCAGTCATACTTGAGTTCAGTGCTCTTGGAATAAGATGTGATTTCATAGAAGCAAAGCACCACAAAATAGCTAATTCTGTGGTGACAGGTTTCACACTGTACTTCTGGCATTAATTATTGCCACTATCCCAGACTGAAAATGACTTTATCACCCCTGCTGGTACTGGGCAAGGATTGGATGTGTCACATTCTGAGGTTGCAATTAGGGGGCTTATTAGCAGGATAACACCTCCAGGCACTGAAGTGGGTGTCTTGGTTTGGAAAGACAGGTGTCTGCTAAGGAAGGCGGGAGCCTCCCTCCAAATTATGATAAATTTTGAAATTAAGGGGCTTTCAAGCAAAGATATGTGGATTGGAATACCTGTTCTTTACTAGGAAAATTAAAATAAAAATGTAATTGTTCAAAAAAGTAAATAAACAAAAAAGAAAGCACTGACAGAGTCAGGATACAACCTGACACCCTGTTGGTCAGGGTATTGGTAGCAGCCCAGTAAAGTCCTCCTGGAGTGTTGGATGTGGTTCTGTTGGAGCACAGCGGATCCTGTAGAAGGGTGTAGTTTACTTCCAAAGGTCCAGTGGTGGTGAGATAGGTCTGGTCTTCCTCCGAGAATCACGTGGAAACGGGCTGTCCTGGTGTTCTGACTCTCAGATTTTTATCCAGGTAGGAATGCTAGGCTCCTCCCCTTGGGTAGAGCATCTCACAACGGGATAATGTAATTTTATCAGTCCTGTAGTGAGACTCAGTGGCCCGTTTACAGCAGATATCCTCCAGAGGTAGGGTGGGTTGTGAAAGAGATAAAGAACACTGCCCCACTTGGTTTTAACAGCTGGTTCATTAGCAGAAGGTCCCCTGGAGTTATGAGGGATGGGTCATGGAAGAGATAAAGAGCACAGCCCATTCTGGTTTTAACAGATGGTAATAGAATACATACCCCTGGTTACATTTTGCATTGCAGCCCATGGCAGTGGGTAATTAAGCATTTCAGAAAAAAACACAAGATTTCTTGTTGCGGAATCACAATATCTTGGACAACACTAAGATTTTTAATGAGGTTGTATAATGACAATTTGCGCTTCAAAGTAATACCCAAAGCTTCCTAGTCCATTTTTTTATAAATATACCTCCTCTTAGTAATGAATACTGTGACTACCGCTTGGAATGGCATGGCCATGTCATAGAGAGTGAGTAGCTCATGATTAGATGTTAGAGAAAAACATAATCAGGTATGAAGTTTTAATATTACCAGATATGTTTTTAATTATATATGCCTGGGTGCATGAAATGTTTATCCTTCGATAGGCATTCTTCTGGGTTCAACAGTCTTTTATGTTTTTGAATGTTAAACTCAACCTTCATTCACCAGTCTCAAAGTCTAAATGAATTCTTTACATTGAGCTTCCAAATATTTTGTAAATGGTTTGTAAGATGAAGAAAATTAAAGAAAAAGAAATTGAATTGAAGAAATTGAAGGGAAAAAACCTCATTCAACATGATGTTTTCAAAAATGTAGTGCACCTTTGACACAGCGTCACACACACACAAACACACACTCACACTTTGATCAGAAGACATGAACTAAAAACTGATTTATTTAAAAGTCTGACTTCATTTTATAGTATTTCTACAAAGGCCAGGGGTTGGGGAAGAAGGTTGATACCTCTCCCCATCCCATTGATCAAGACAACTGTCCATCAGCTGTCCATATCTCTAAGAACAAGGATGAAAACTTTCCTTGAAACTACAATAACATTGGCCAGTGTTTACAGACCAGAGTGTGAGAAAGAACCTAAAACATGAAACTGTGAAACAGAAGAGAAGGCTGAAAAAATCAGGGCGACGCACCTTCTCTAGTTCACAGAATCATAGAATCAATAAGGGCAGAAAAGACTGTCAGGATCACCAAATCCAGTTGTCAACCTTACGCTGCTACCATATTCACCTTTAAACCATATCCTTAAGTGCCACATACACAGGTTCTTTGAGCACTTCCAGGGATGGTGACTCCACTACTACCCTGGGCAATCTATTCCAATCCTTTACAGTGCTTTCCTTGATTTTTTTTTTTTTTTTCTTCCCCCTAATATCTAATCTAAACCTTCCCTGGCACTACTTGAGGCCATTTCCTCTCATCCTCTCACTTCCTACCTGGGACAAGAGGAGACTGACTCACACCAGTCTATGACCTCCCTGTAGGTACTTGTGGAGGTGATAAGGTCCCCTCTAAGCCTCCTTTTCTCCAGGTTGAACACCCCCAGCTCTCTCAGACACTGCTCATAAGACTTGTGCTCCAGACCCTTCTGCAGCTCCATTGCCCTTCTCTGGACTTGTTCCAGCACCTAAATATCTTTCTTGTAGTGAGGGGCCCAGAACTGAACACAGCACTCAAGGGGAGGCCTCACCAGTGCTAAGTAAAGGAGGACAGTCACTATCCCAGTCCGGCTGGCCTCGCCACTGCTGATAGAGGCCAGGATGCCATTGGCCCTCTTGGCCACACGGGCACACTGTTGTTTTTCAGAATGAATTCCCTGGGCATATTGTGATTCAAAAATGTAGTTTCTTCACTCTTGGCCCTTGGTCCCTGTAGTCTTTCTCAACTGATTTTGTAAAAACCACACTTTTTTTCTCACATATGCATTAAATAAAAGTTTATAGTTTAATATTAATGTTACACAACAAAAATAGAAAAAGAAATTAAAATAATATTTAACTACTTTTTAAATAACAGCATTATTTTACTCTTTACAGCAAAAAGTGTTTATTTTCATTTATTAGGTAGTTTTTGCATTTCATCACCAGATGAGAAAACTGAGATTATCCACCTATAAAAGCAAAAGAACCGGAAAACCCAAAAACCTATTTCACTAGGATTTCTTAGAAAACAGGTTTTTTGAAAGGGTGTTTGTTTTCTGTTGTTGGTATTTTTTTTTTATTTCAAAGATTAATAATATACTGAGAATTTGTGAAACTAATTTTGTAATAAACAAAAGTAATTAAGAAGATTATGTGGCTCATCAGAAGTCAAATGTTTCCAATTATCATAAGATTATTACCAAGTTTTTGGAAAAAAGAATTATAATGTCTGGATTACTTTTCTCATTAGAGTGAATTTGCTGGTTTTGGATGGAGTACAGCTAACTTTCTTCACAGTACAATTAATTTATTTATCTTCATTTTTTGAGGACCTGAAGTGACAAAGGATTTTTAGCTCTCTGTTAGATTTGTGAAATTATGACAAAGCCTGGAATTTTCTCATAGCTGTGGCTTATTACATTCTTTGTTTCTTGAAAATATTACATATTTTTTCAGAAATTAGGTATGTTTTCAATTTCAGAAATAATCTAACTAACAACCTGTATCAGTTTATTTATTTCTGATTCATAGTGTGGTTAATAGTGAAATGTAAATTAGTATTTAAACACAGGACTGGAGATTTATTTAATTTTTATCACTGAAGCTGAAAAATCTGACATCAATATTTGGGTTGTGGTCAAAGTAGTGGAATACTCTTATGTGCTACAGATGCAATTTATGGGCTGTATAAAAGATGAATCCTGAACCTACATATATAATAGATTTGTACTTAGAATATAATTTGTAGCAGACAATAGAACTTAGAATGACTTTTGAATCATTATATTTTTCAACACAGTAGAACTAATACCTGATTGCACAAGATATTTCAATATCCTGCCTGATTATATGGGAAACACTGGCTACGTTGAGTGCTGCTGACATATATTTAAAATTACACATTAAATTAAAATATTTATATTGTTGTAACAGATACAGATGTGGTCATTTAATAACAAATATAAGTCTTGAAATAACTTCTCTCTTCTCTTCTGTCACAGAGGATGGAAGCCTGTGTCCCTCTCCTAGGCTGCTTGGCAGTTTATCACTGTTAACTATCAGATTTTTTCATCACCCATGAGAAACTGCAACCAGGGAAACTCACTCAAGGTGTCTACAAAACCAGAGTCTATAGTTAAGTAGTTGTCCTCAGTTCAGAGCAGGATATAATGACTACTTAAGATATACTTTCTGATGACAGACTAGTTAGGATATATTTTCTGTATAATGCTTTTTTTCCTACTCAATAGGGTAAGAGGTTTTTTCTTGTTAATAGCATGTTTGTTGTAATTCTTTTTTTTTTTCATCTAGGAAGAGAAAAGGACAAAGATGCATTTTTAATGGTATTTAGGATAGTAAACCCATTGCTCATGGGAGCTGTCTTCCTTTTAGAAACAGCAGACAAAATAGATTCAACCTGTGCTATGAAGAGAATTTTGAGTCAGGCATACCATCCTGTATGTCCTCAGCCCTAGTTACTTGTCATGTCATGCCATCCAAACATCCGGTGAGATTCTGATGACTAGAAATTAATGTATGGAGCTCTTTTACAGGGAAAGTACATAATCCTGGAACCTACTGATGTGAACAAAGATATGCCTGGATCATATGCAGTTGAAGGGTACTGTGTTCAGTACTCATCTTTTCTGCTGTTGGACTTTCAAGCAACTCACATGCCCAGCAACGTTAGTTGCCCTTAGAAATTATGCATCCATAAGCTCCTCCTTGATCTCCTGGACTGAGACGTGACACTTTCAAACATTCCTTGGTCTACTGTTTTCTCCTTCAGCCTTTGCTGACTTGTTCAAGCAAGACAGACAACCCCAGCCACACGACAGACGCCTAAAAGTACTGCCCTAGGCTCCTCAGGATGACCTTTAATCTGCTGAAGAAAAACATAGAACATCAAGATCTTCTGTTTTAGCCTTTTTCTGGCTTTTGAAAATTGTTGAATCTCTGTTTTCAAAACAGAGCTTTTGAGGGATTTACTCTGATCCTCCTGCTTGGGCCATATTGCTCAGCTGCTACTAGCTTGCAGCCTAGCAGGAAGGACACTACTTAGCTAGTCCTTCCTGAAAAACCCTATACTCAATAACTATTTTCCTTTCTTAGAGCTTACGGATGTGCTTCCATTCTCTGGATTTAAAAAACTGCTCCATTTTGGCACACTGTTTAGGCTTCATATGCCTATTACAGTATATGGAGCTGAAAAACAGCTGCTGCTTCACTGCACAACTTAGTTTTAGATAATAAACAAATACAGTTTCCTAGAACCATGGAGAACAGCTGTTTATTTAAGTTCACAGTCAGTGTACTATAGGCCAGAAACAAAAGGATCTATAATTTTAAGGGCAAATAAATGAAATAATAATAAAAATTTACTGTAATATCATACAGAATAAAGATGACTGTGAAGCATTTTGAATGAATGAGGTCTGATTAACACTGCATAAACATAAGCATAAGTATCTAAGCAACGTTTAATGATTGTTTCCACTATCAACTTCTATGTTTTTTATACTATTCCTCTAAGTATATAAAATACTTGAGTGTTGGTATCATCAAAATGATCAGTTTTCTAAATTTAAGTCGTTGCTATACATCATCAACCCAGAGTAACTTATTCAATATTGACATCAAACTTGTCCAAAAACTGGTTCTGTGACATGATCTTTCATTTTTTTCTTATTTTCCTGGTACGTATCAGTAGGTAGTTTATAGAAAAGTTAGTTTGTCTAATGGAAAATATTTACTTTGTAACATGGATTTACCCTGCTGAATCTTACATAACAAAAAGAAAATACAGAAATTTTTATTTCAAAAGAATTTAAGTTGTAAAGTCAATAACAAGAAAATAATTCATTATTATTTATTAATAACAGTAATTTTTCTCTTCTCTGTCTATATCTATATATATATATAAAGGAAAGATTTAAAGGAGAAAAAGGAAATATTTTGCAGGATAGAAGTTTAAAGCAATTTTTTTTTTGAGATAATTTAGATGGTGTGAATATCAGGATAAAATTATGGCCTCAGTTAAACTACTATGTATTTTGCCATTGACTTCAGTACAACTGAGATTTAACCAAAAGAACAAAAGAATAAATGAAAGATTTTCTTTGGAAGCTGAAATACAAATGATATTTAAAGATTAGAAAAAATATATAGAGTGCGTAATACAGTCCAAACCAATTATTCATCAAATATTTACATGGCATTTTAGTTCCTGGTAGCAAAAACATAAAGGAGGGTCTCCAAAGTATCAAATTTCTGAAGAAGCAACACTGATTGCTGTAGTTCCCATGGTAAGGAAAGAACTTGCTTGCAGGAAGATATAAGAAAATAATTTAGGACTTGAACTTCAGTTGGGAGATGGGGACATGCAACAGAATTGCATAGCAACATACAAGTTTTCAAACAACAAAAGTAGAGGCCTGTCCCCAAAAAAAGGAGTACAACATGGCTAGGAAACACATTAGAAAATTTTAATTATTGAGTAAGAAAGATGGACTGAAATAAACATTCCTTTTATGTAATTTCTGGGTCCAGAAAATGTAGGAGGTCTCTTTGTTTTCTTATAATGTCATTATTGGAACTCTTTTCCTCTCCCTAAGAGGAAAATATCTTTATCAGTTCTTCCCTGTCTCAAAATATGTCTAATTCTAGCATTAAATAACAAGAATTATTATTCAGGAGTTATCAAGCTCTCCACAGAAGCCAAAGTAGTTTTTCTGATGGTTTATCAGTATATACTAACCTCATGTAAGATTGCTTAGTCAACCATATTTCCCAATCATTGGAACACAGACACAGCCTTGAAGTCAAGCCTTTTGTTTGCACTGTGCGTTCAGATCCAGTTCTCAAATCTTTAAATCCCTTTAAATGCATGTTTCTCCTCCTATCAATTTTCTATGAACTATTATTTTATTTTCTGAGCAACAGGGATGGACAAGCAAGGTATCATGAAGAATTTTAGAAGGCAAACTTTTTTTTTTTTTGTCAGTATATTGCTAGCTGTCCAGTAAGTGCCTTTGTTAATTTGGAATGTGAATAGCTCTATTATCTCAGCCCTTTATGAAACTGAAATTTATGTGTTTGAAAATGCATACAGAAAATGCTTGAGGTCAAGGTAAAAGTGAGTTTGGTTATAGCAAAAATAGATTTTTAGAGGATCTGTATTTTTGCAGAGCTGCTTCCTAATTTCTGAACGCATCAGCGTTACTCTGCAGCTATAAATAGAGTAGGCCATAGGCTGTCAGAGAATTGCAGAGAAGATTCAGGGACTGTAGGAAGCCCATCCGTATTGCCCCTCAGCCTACCAGTAAAGGCTTCCAGCTGAGGAACTCTAATTGACTGGCTGAGCAGTTCTAGCCTGAAAATAAAATTGAATGTGTTAGCTTAAGTTACCAAAAACGAAGGACCTAGAAATGCTAATGTGGTCATTCCTAGCAGATGGTTTTCACTTTCCAAGTAAGTGCTAGGAGCCTACTAAAAAGGGCTCTACTTCATTGTCATACACAGATTTGGGGAAGAAAATATTGTTGGTAAACCAAAATATGAATGTTAGACAATCTGAAAATGGTATGGAGCTACAGTTTTCAAACTATTTTGAAGGCTTAGTAATTATACAAGCAATTGTGCTTTCTTCTATAATTTCCAGTTTTCTTTGAATTTCTTTAAATCAGCTTTCTGGAGAAATCAGACAGGTAAATTAACAAATAGTTGAGGGGTGGGGTAAGGAATGTACCTTCAAAGAAAAATAACACAGAGTTCCAGGGTGGAAGTAACATTCATTTTTATTAGGATGACAACCACTAATCCTGTTTTCCATGTTGTATTAGTTTAGCATAAATGGTAGGAAAAACCAATTGTTGATCCGTTTTGGAACTGACAGGTAAGCTGGCCAATCAGGTAAAAAGTGTACACCCCTTGGGACACCGCTTAAATACAGGAATCTTGGGAGACTCGCGTTTTTTTCACGGACCCCCGCCATGAGGTAACATCGCAACCGGGTCAAGGGTTCCGGGCCCAGGCCCCTGCCGGCCCCGGGAGTCCCTGGGAGCTGCGGCCAGGCCGAGAGGCCGGGATCAGGGCCAGCCCTCCGGAGAGCCGGGCGGGCTGGGGCATCTGAGCTCGGCAGATGCCGCAGAGAGGGAGAGATGGCCCCGGCCTCCTCCTCCAGCCCCCGGGTCCCCGGAGAGCAGCACCGAGCCCAGGCTGGGCTAAAAACGCACCCCATAAGACAGAGGGGTGGAAAAGGAGAGAAGACCCGCGTTCACATTTCTGAGCTTTTTCTGCAGCTTATGGACCTGAGGATTTCAGAGATGCCGCGGCTGCAGCTGAGACCAGGTGGCACGTGCATGCCCGGGCAAGTTCCTGAACATTAACTCTTTCTTAACACTGACTGAGACTGTTTTCAAACTCTACTCCTTCTCAAAGAGAGAAGAAAGGCTAAATCGGAGGTATGCAAAGGAATTATATGAAGATATCAAAGTCAGTAAAGAAAGAATGACTTCTTGAGTGGGAAAGATGACAAGTTGCCTTAGTTTGGGGCTTTAAATCTCCTTAATTCATGGTAACAGACTATAATTCTTCCTTTTAATTTGCTGGATTAAAAAAATGGGGAGGTGCTTTTCCAGATTCAAGCAAGGGTGTCTGATTTTTACTGAGTGGACATTTGAGTTAGAAACTATAATATTTGAAGTTTTCTGAAATGGATGTTGAAGTAGAAATTGATGCAGTGATCCTATTGAGATGTCTTGGAGCCTTGTCACCAGTGAAGAATAAGAAGTCCTTTATTGTGAAGCTGTGCATCTTTAAAAGGTGAAACCCCGTGTTTTAAGTGCACAGCCCTTATGTGGCCATATGAAAGGCTGCATTTGGGAAGCTCACAGATGCAGTGTCGGGCGGGCTGCGTTAGTGGGAGCTGGAAGCCACAAACAGACTGTGTCTCTTGTGGAAAGTTACCAGAAGAATCAGGAGGGACTTGTCTCTCTCAAAGGACTGAATGAAAGACTATTTTATTAAGTGTTACTGACTTAAGAGTTCTGATGTTTTGTCTCTTTGCATTGTTTTCGTGGAAAAGTAGATTGTTGCTAGGGAGGAGGGGGGTTGTTTTTGAGAGGGTTTCGTGGTTGGTTTTTGTTTGTTTACCTTTAGTGTATGTTAATAAATCTGTTTCTATTTTTAAATTGAACCTGTTTTACTTTTCTTTTAATCCTATTCCACTAAAATGAAAATTTGGCGAATGTGATAACCACTACATTTTTTGGTGTTTCCCCCCGGTTATTGAATTTTAACCCATGACACATGTATGTGAAATAGATAAGTAATTTCTCTAAATGAAGGAGGAAGTATTCATTTCAAATTATTTCCTTTCCATAAAGGTGTTTACATGGCAAGACACTTGTCTTTTCTACTGTAGCCATCTATATGTAAAATACTCACGTAGGTCATTTCAGTTCATCCAGCTGAAGTTCTGTGCTGAAAGGAATTATTTGAACACTTACTAATGTAGATGGAGAGAGGGAGGGAGTATGCACATATCTTTAAGGATCCTAAAAATCTTTAGTGTGCATAAGAAGAGATATTACTCCCTCCTCACTCTTCCCTCTCATGACATTACCTTTTCCAACGTTTTTGTGATGCTTTATGCATAGAAAGTTTGAAATGTTGGGTGGGATGGCAAAACACAGAGATAGCAGCCTTTCAGTCTTCATTACTTTTAAACAAGACTTTGGGGTTTTATCTGAAAAGCATGTTGTTTTCTGTGTTAATATTTTTTTCTGGGAGAAGATAAAAATGTATTCTAATATAATGATTATATGAAAACCTAAACCTGGTAGCTAGCTTTCAGGCCAAATGGGGGAAGAATTCCGGAAGAGAAAAAAATCATTCAGGACTGCATTGATTTCTAGCACCTTTGCCCTCAGTTTTAATATTTGACTACTTACATTTTTAAATGTACTTTAGGGCTTTGTATACAATCCCCAAGAGGTTTCAGAAATTAAAAGACACAAAGAAAAATAAACGAAAAAAAATTTACATTCCATATTCCCTAAGTGTTTCTACTTAAACACTTTGATGAAAGAACTTCCAATAACCTCAAAAAAGCCCCTGATGATTTTATAATTCAAATTTCAATTCAATTTCTGCTCATTATTACTAAAAAATGAAAGTAAGCAAATAAATTTCCTTTGTGTTTTTTAATCATCCCTTAGGTTGCTACTAATGCCCTAGAAAAGATGAATTCAGTTTCATTTGTTGCAGCTACAAATGAAGGAAGTAGAAGAGCAAGGTAAACAAAAGAATAGAAAAAATCCCTTCTGAAAAATTAAAGAAAAAGTAAGTTGATCAAACTAAACCAGAAACAGTTTCCTACTGCAGGGGTTTGGGTGTTTTATCTGTATAGTTTTTAAGGTTTTGTGGGATTTTTTTTATGTATTAGCATTTGAAGCCAATGTAGAATTTCATTTAAGCCTCTCGATTACTCTTTGAGAACAGTAATTGAACATGACATCAATGAGAGAACTAACTTATTTATCCTCCTTTGGGATAATTTTAAACCAGAAAGTCCTGCATAATATTCTGGCTTTTAGTTTGCAGAAAATGGTAATGACTGCATTTTCCTGTCAGGCACATGGTGTTCTGCAAGGGGGCACGGGGAAAGGAGTGGGATGTTGTACAGGGCTATTTTGAATCTCAGTAGGGGAGAACTGACAACAAATGGCATGAAGATAGAATAAAAAGAGGAATATAGACAGGAAGGAAATCACGCCTCTGTGCATGATATGAATCCAGATTTTGTGCAGCATTGAACAGATCTGATGGATTACCCCATGGCATGCTGCACAGATCCCATCCATGCAGAGGTTCAGCCTCCTTCCCATACCTTCCCATATCATCTTGGAGAAAACTCAAAGGTATGTATCTTCTTTTAACAGGCTGGAATGCTATCTCTGTCTTAACTTCCAGCAGTGTGCAGTGCAGGATGAAGCCAGGCACTTCCATGCAGAGCTGTTCATGCCAGCACCTGAACTTTTCCGCCCCAGTAGAGCAGACATGTCTGGCCCAGGGTCATTGCTTGAATGAAATGTCTTCTCAAAAGCTTCCTGTACATAGGATTCAAGCATTGCTTATTTCAAATGCTGTTGCAAACCCAGAGGTTCAGGTAATCTGTGTTGTCCATAGAGCAACTGTACATTAATTTGAAGTACACAGTTGTCAGATCAGCAGGAGCAGGTACAAAAACATAAGCAAGCTAAATTATAACTTGAAAGTACAAATGCAATGCTTCTTTAGAGGAAAAGAAAAACTTCAAGATGAAACAGGAACGGAATATTTAGTAGGTATGTAAATACAAAAGAGAAGCTATAAAGGCTCTGAACAAATGAATGCTGTGTTAAAATGCATAAAAATCCAGCCCATTTATTCATAAAGAATTTGAATTCAAACACTACTGCCTGATGAAAGCTTCAGCAATGTCTGAAAAAACTTCAGATAAAATTTCAATCAGCAAGGCAACAGCTTGAATTCATGCTGCAAGTTTTAAGAGATTAGAAGTATTTCTATTTTCATTCTTTTTCTCTTTCCCGGTACATTTATTGAAGTGGTGTCTGTACAAAGATAAGCATTTGACTTTATACCCACATAATTCATATAAGTGGTCATTTCCCTATTCCCTAAATGTGCTGCAATGACTTAAACAGGACTACAACGACAAAAAATATTCTTTCAAGGTTTTTGAGAAAAACTTTTTGTCTTTATGCATTGCACAATTTTACATCAACTTAAAAAACGCGTTTCTGAAAAAAGCTTCAGGGTAACTTCTGAAGTTCTGTGGAGGAATCCGAGCTATTGATCTGGAACTTGTGTATCCTACCAATTTATTTTTTTCCTTTTCCTATCTGTATGAGAAGTGAAAAAGTTAGATTTTTCACTTTGGATTTTGAAAGGTTCATATAGTGCTATTATTTGGCATCAACAAATGATACATTAGGTGTAATTTAATTTTAATTTGTTACAAGACAAATTAAGTATATTAATCAACTTCATTAACTCATCTAGGAATAATCAAGATGTTACACACAGTTGAGGTCAACACAACATCTTAAACTACTTCTAATCTATTCCACTTGTAAAGAGCATGATCTAGCACTTTAGATATAATGTTTAAGACATCATGTCCTTATTTTAAATTAAGGCTAAAGAGTTAGAAAGCACAAGTTTTCTTAACACAATGACAGATTTTAGGAGGTTTAACTCTATTCATAGCACCTTTATGTTATTCCATTTCCAAATTTAATTTTTCTGTGGTGGCAGAAAACCCCTAACCTGACAGCTACCAGAAAAGGCTTTGCAATGTTTGTTCGACTTTCTTGCTCAACAGAGATAAAAATACACATGTTCAACACTCCAGTTTAACCAATTGAGTCCTGAAGATTTTAATTTACTGCAATCTAATATATCCTTACCTGCATGCAGAGATCACTAGAAACACACAAAGAAACTGAGTCTCTTCTGTTCAGCACACACACCTGAGATCAGACTACGTAAATCAGGTGCTCTGTTCTCTAGAGTCATCTGCCTGTTCAGCAGCGTTTTGGTCATCAGACACTTATCCAGGTGGACACTCTTGACTTGAGAGTCTTTCTCTTAGGAAGTTTAATGAATGTTCAGTGGGGAGAAAGAATTATAAGCAAAAACTCCACACATTCATAAACAAATAACCCCTGTATATGTTTCAAAACATGCCAAAATTCTTAGCAAGCAGCATAAAGAGAGGTACAAAAATAATACTATTTTCTCTCTGCCACTTCCTCATTAGCTATGGGAATTTGAGACACAAACTCAGAACTCTGATTTGGAAACCTTGTGCCTGCCTTTGGAATTACAAGTTTTACGAACAGTACTTGTACCCTTCAGTCCTTTGTCATTGACCTCCCCCCCNAATGCTCATTCCCAAACAACACTCTGCAGGTTGATTCTTGTATCCATGAACAACTGTTTAATGAATAACTATTTGCTCTGATTACATAATTTAGGACTAATTTAAAATCCCCTCTTTGGGATTTAATGGCTTTCAAAAGCCATTTTCTGATGAACATTAAACTTATTTTTGTTTTGAGCAAAGTGGATACACAAAGACACTTCACAAATCAGCAGCATTTGTAAATTAATTCCACAAAGCATTAAACAAAGGAAAGAAACAGTTGTGTAATCTTCCTGGATTTGTCCAGCAATTTAAAAATTTCCAGCAGTCATCAAAATGATATGTAAAATACTTCTATGACATTTGAGGAGGTTTTATTTGCTCACTTCTAAATATCTCATTTTCCATTTACCTGCAAGTAAAGTGAACACTTAGACACCTGGCAGTAGTTTTGATATAGCTATCCAGATTTTAGGAATCATACTTAAGTGCTTTGAGTAGTAACTAATTTCTCCATATTTCCATATGCTTAGTAAGTAAATATTTTGTTCAATAAAGTCTATGTGAGGAATGACCACATGCGTCATAGACATTTCTGAAAACAATTGCGAAGTTTGCTTAGTTTCAAAATTCAGAGTTAGAATTTAGATATTTTTGAGTAGGAAATATGGTGTAGTATTCAGTCAAATGTGAACAATTTTCAGAACAAATATCTCAGGTGAAAACAAGATAAAATTAATTTTAATAGTAAAAAAGTAATATATTAAAATTGTAAATGTTTTTCTATTAGTTCATGCAGTAACCTTTTTACTATTCTTTGAGTTAGGGTTATATATTTCTGTAGAACACTTCAAATAGTATTCAACTGGTGATATTTTTCAAAATACAGAACTTTAATTATTCAGACAAGAGTGTCCAAACAGGGAGATACTAATGAAAAAGTAGTAGTTGAATGCAATATTGAATTATATTAATATATTAATGACAATCATTCTAATCTAATAAAATTAACACTCTCTTCTAATAATTTTTCATGTAAATATTATGGTATCAATGTTATCTGGGTTTATTTATTATAATTAAATTCTAGAAGAGGTATGCTTGAATCCTAAGAAGAAATAAAATTTTTCTCTAATCAAGTATAATACTTTTTCCAGGTTTCCTTAGCAAGCATGTCATACTTTTTTGAGAATTGGAGAAGCTAGGTGCTGCCTGTGAGAGAAGGAGTTCAGTGAAACTCAGTTGTCCATTCCTCCAAGAGGAGGAATATAAACTAACGTCGTCTTAATGAAAACATTGCTTCTATTTATAACACCCGTGTGTGAGAAAGCTAAGAACTATGAAAATATCTAAAAACTGTGAGGCATATGAGAAGGCTGAAAAATTAGGGTGACAGAAGCCTCTTAAAACAGATACCGGAAACTGAATGGGAGGTAAGGGGGATTGTCAGGAACTACCTCTGAGGTGGCAGTGGGAGGGCCTCTTCAATATCTCTGTCAGTCTCCGAGGGCATGGCTTTGCTCGGTGATGCTATGCAAAGTTATTTTTCAGTTCTAAGGATTTGTATATCTGCGGTTCAAAGAAAAGCTATCAGGTGAATACATGAATCAAAGGGCAGAAGAATAAAGCACAAATTATTACCTCCTTTCCTCCACCATGTCCCATGCACTTCAAATATGGTCCAACCTATTGCTGCATCTTGGACAGCCTGATATTGGCACTCATGGTCTTTGTAAAATATCCTTCCTCCCCACTGTTCAGTCCTTTGTGGAATTTCTCTATGTGCAAGTTATAAAAAAAATGAAAGTCAATTTTGTAGTTTTAAATGCAATTCTTTATATGCTACAAAGATATATACATATATACATAGATATACAGCATGTATGTGTGCTCAAGGGGATGGACTATTGCTAAAATTCCTCAAAACCATTCTTTATAAATAATAACAGATTATCAAATAAGTGGTGATACTTGCTCACCTTAAAATAGGAAATGAAAATACTAGCAAGTATTAATGAGAAACAAAAGTGTACTGTCACAAGCGATCAAAAATCAAAGTAACCACAAGTAGTTATTCAAATTACTTACTGAAAGATCTCTCCTTCCCTGAGCTGATTTAGTATCTTTATCCTGACACTGTAGTAGTTGGAGCTGTGGATCTTGTGTATGTCTCATGCTCTTGGTGAAATGTTTTTGTTCAAAAGGCCTAGGATTTGGACCAGTTTCATATTTCACTCTAAATCTTTCTATTTCCTCCTAAATAGGAAACCATTCTCTTCATCAGAATGCAAGTTGCTTCCCTTTGGTGGGTTCTTTGCAGGAACCACCTCCTGCATCTTAGTGATTCTTAAATGGCCAGTTACGTCACTGGAATCTGAATCTCTTATTTCTCTCTTTGGTGACTAGTTGACATCATTTAATGAAGAATGTATGTTGGGAATGAATGCTGCCCAATCTCTTTCATACACGTATTGCTAAGATGCATGCTAGGGAGTCTATAGACTGGATAGTGCTCTAGCTAATGAAAGAAAAGGTTAAAGAAAAATTTTATAAATTTCGTTGGTCTCAATTTACATATTTAAAGATACCAGCTCCCCAGGTCATAGACAAATGTTGACAAAATGTGCCCTGTGTGCCTGGAGCAGGATTTTGCGTCTTTGCAGATGGATATTTTTAGAAATGATAAGCCCATACTGATACCAAGCTTATCAGAGGCTAATCAAGTTCTTTGCCTCCATTAGAATCTTTCAGTGTTGTCAGTGTAGTTTCATTGGTGCAATGCTTAGAAATGTGAGCAAAGCTCCAGGGTTACTGTAGTAAATGTTTTAATACAAGATAGAAGAGTCTCACATGCGTCAAAATGTTTATTTCTTAAAGTTGAGAATAATTCTTTCTCTCCATTTTTTAAAACCATTCATCTCCTAACAACCCCTATTAATTTATGCAGCTGATTTCATTTTCTGAATAGGTCTGGGAATTTGCTTTTGTTTGTTCCATTATATTGACAATAATACTTGAATATACCTTATCTTCCCAAAGCAGACTGTCTTTATGTACGTGTGCTCATAATTAATATTTTTGTAATTAATATTTCAGGGTAAATGTCTGTTTTCAAATCAACTCGCTTATTCCCACAGAGTATTCATTAGTATGTACTACTATACACTACTTTAAAAGGATAATGTCATATTAGGTTCCCTATTGTAAGGTGTGATAATCCAAATTCAGATCCCTCAGTGTGCACAAAATGTGAACTCTGAAAAAATTATTTCAAATGTTAAATGCATTAAACAGAAGAGACTAAAGTTCACTTATGGATACAACTCTGGGATCAATGTAACAAACCAAGACGTAGCTTAGAACAAAATAATATGTTTGAAACAGAAATATATTTTTTCCATTTCAGAGCTGTCAACTGAATCTATTTCTGTCTTTGGTCACAGCTGAAATCCTTCTGAAATTCATTTCAGGAGGTAAGAAGTTGTTCTGAAATTTGCTTCTGATTTTATAATATTTGATGAAATCACATTTTGTGAAATCATTCTTGATCGTGTCAGAACAAAACTGCCATTTTAAATAACTGGTCTGGAAATAAGATGAGCCTACTTGCACCTCTGATTTCTTCATGCAAGAAAAGCAGCATGCTAACAACCGGTTCTGTTTCAGTGCTTTTGATTTCATCTGTTTCAGTGCTTTTGATTTTTTCTGTTTCGGTGCTTTTGATTTCAGTGCTTCTGACTTGTGCTTTTGATTTAATCTCCCCTCAAGAATATGAAGTAAAAATGAGATAAAGATCATGAAATTAGAATATTATGACTAGAGGGAGAAATTATCTATTATTAGTTTTAACAAGTCAGAGGAGAAATTCTATTTCTTTTTTTGTACCCCACTATAACAGTATTTTGAGAAGGATTGTTTTGCTCATTCAAATGCTCATACACTAGTAATATCAGCAGCAGTGACATTTTTTTTAGTAATTAAATTATGCAAACAGGATCTTATTGTGCATTTGGGGTTTTTGTTGCTTGATGTTTCTTTTGGGGGGGGGTGTTTAATGTTTTTGTGGGTTTTTTCTTCCTTTCGCAGTCATATACGTAAAATTATTGCTGTTTGATGGTTGCAGATCAACAAGGGTTGATACAGAGGATCTGCCAAAATGAAGCTGGGATTAGCTGCCAGTATTACATTTGTTGTTTGTCAGTTTATGAAGCTTTTCTTATTAGCTACTTGTTATTTTGTGTACAGATTAACAGCTGCAGTCAGTAAAAAAAAAATTTAAAAAAAGTAGAGAATTTTCTGAAGCAGCCATGGGAAAGGAGGGGAAATCAATAACTCAGCTGTTCAAAGCCAGAAATAAAAAACTGTTCTGTTAAATTGCATTGCTTTGCATACTCTAAGGACTACAGCATGTACACATAAATACATGAGAAATTCATGAGTACATGAAGTAGATCATGAATGTGAGCCTACAACTTGTATTCCACCAGTATTCACAGTAATAGGACAGACATAAAATTCACATATCTGGGTTATGACTTTTTTATATCTACTTCTCTTTCCACAAGCAATCTGCAGGTGTTGCTCCAAGGGCAATCTATTCTAGTAGTGTTAAATGATGTATTTTTTAAATTTCTCTTTGTAAATCCTACCGTGCACAAGATTAAAAAAATATTATTTTTCATGTTTCTAAGGAAAACCTTGATTCATGTAAAATAGAATACAAGTATTCTGACAATCAGAAGAAACTTCTGTGACTTACTTTCTGCTGAATCTTTAAATATCCTTTAATAATCTCTTGTACTGCATGCCTTCAGTTTAAAACTCTGGAGTTTTTGCCTTGAGTGAGCTACATTTCAAACTTTGCTTACTCTTGTCTTTATGAGAAATAGGTCAAGTGTAGAAATTTGTTAATATGGGAACTAGATCTACTTTTTTCATTTTCATATTCCATCTGGATTCACTTACCCAGAATATATTTCCAAGTCTTACTGGTACAAATGATCCCAGTAAGAAATATTATCAAAGAAAATAAATGTAATCTTAACTTCTTGTCTTCCTTAATGATGGTCTTTGTCATGTCATCAATGTTATAATCTTCTGGTTCTTTTCTCATTTTTATGACCCCATTTCTATTTTGGAAAATTTTCCTTCAAACCATTATCTTACCCCAACAACCTTTGGATATTTTATATTTGTAATTAAGACTTCTAAAGAGTCTACATATAATTCAGTTAAGTGACATTGATATTGAACAGCAATGTAGGAGCATCCAAGCTACAGCTAAAGTGATTGGCTAAATGCTTATAACAGAGTGTAGCACTGGGGAATATGCCAGAACACATCGGGAAAGAATATGGCTTGTGGGATTTTGTGTCCAGGCCAATAAACTCTGCGCAACAGAGTTTCATTGCATTTTCCTGAATTTTCACTTGTGAATATAGCCATCATGGAGCCAATTGCTCTGATGGTACAGACACGAACTAAATTATCTCATAACAAATCAAATGGCAGATTAGTTTGGAGGAACTCCAACTTTTTTTTTTTTTTTTTTTTTTAATACCTTGCAGAGAGACTGCACTTCTTGAAAAAGCTAACTACCATAAAACATATGGTCAGATTCTCTTATGAAGGTCCAGCGTCCAATGATATTGTGCCTCACTACACTTCACTCTTCTAAGCATCTGATTGATTTCAGTATGAACAAACAGATATAAAAGTGGCCTATTTTTTTGTAAGTTTAAAGATGGCAGCAATCAATAATCCTTCCCATGAACTTTTAATGCAACGTATATTTTTGAACTCTGGGTATATAGTTGTACAGCAATTATTTCTAACATGAATGACAACTAAAGCCAGAAGAAGAAATTACTTCAGAAACAAATTCCAACCTTAACTGCCAAAATTTTTATGATTAACCAAAATTTACAGTGTTGAGAGTGAAGTTGAAGTAGATTAGGAATTATTTTAAATGGTCGGAAAGTAGGTCTTGCTGCTTTAAAGTAACATTTTAAACTTTAACTTTTTAGGTTATTTTTTGAAAGTAAACAAGGTGTAGCTTCAAAAGAGTGACCTACACAGGAAAAGAAATTGAAAAAAACCCCACATTTAAATTGTATTCTGTGTCTAAGTGAGTATAAATGAGTGGTAGCAAAGGTATCTTAGTAGGCAATGAGAGGTGAAATGACAATGGTTTTTCCCTATGGAGAAACCTGCTGGCAAGTCTCTTGTTTTTGTTCTCCGACCCGCAGATACTGTGAGATTTATCAAGTTACGTGTTTATGCCCAATTCTGTAAGTATAGATTAGTTTCTGCCTAGACTGTTTTAGTACAGCAGCTTATGTCACAGACAAGCTTTTAGTCAAGATGGTTTTTCAGTTGATACAATTTATCTGAATTTACAGGAAAGCTGTATTAAAAGTATTTTGCTCCTATCACATATAATTTCACAGAAGGCATTACAATATAGAAATGATAATAGTGAAGCTATTTTTGATGCAAGTGTTGGTGAGGATAGTGATGAAAAAATAATAATTTCCCATTTTTCTGGCAATACAGTATTTAAATCAACACATTTTATTTCGTACCTGAGAGAATTAGAGAATAATAGCTGAATGTCAACAGGCTAGACATGCTTAGAGAATACTGAGATAGAAAGGCAAGGGATCAATACCATTGAAAACATTTCATACTGAAAGTTCTGTAACTCAAAGGTTTTTTTATTCAAATAATCAACAAATGTACCTGAATTTCTAAAGTTAAAACATCATAGCATTTCTATAACTTACCTCATAATCCAAAGTAAAGGAAAATAATTTTAAGAGTTACTTAGAATTTTGGTCAGGAGGAAACATATGAAGTAGTATTTGACTTCTCAATGAAATAGTGATGGAAAGGGGCTACTAGAAAAAAAAATTAAAATTTTTATGTTAACTTTACCTAAATTCAGCTCTTTTATATTTTAACAGTGAATTTAAGTAAGTACTATTATTTGTCTTTAAGGTATCCCTAAGTGAGTATAACACAGTAATTCTTTTCATGAGTTGATATAAGTGGCTTATATGTGAACTTTGTGACCAGTACACTTAAATGCCTGGATTATTGACCTGATTTTTTTTTTTTTTCTGTATAGAAACCTAGGCATCTTATGTGTGGCAGCAAGAATCACAGCATATATTTGGATAAATTCCTCAAGAGGGAGCTGGGATGAGGGTGAGGCATTCCCTGAACCTCTGAACTCAGAAACACTTGCTGGTCTCCCATGGACACTGAGAGCAGGCAATACAAATCACATGAGATCAAATCAACTTACCTGTCAAAGCATAGTGTTAATTACAAATACCATAAAGTGAGCTTTAATATTTGTATGAATGTCACAGCCTGATTAACCATACTGCAAAGGACGTGATATTTGGGGACTTAAAAAGAATGAAAAAGAATCCATACCTAAGATTTTAATAGATATAAGCAATTCAGAGGACTTGGTGGTAATAACTGGAAAATGGAATTTAACAAAAATTGCTGAAAATTAAAATCTTACTTATGCAGTTGATTTGATCTCATGTGATTTCTTTTGCTTTGAATATTAATCATATCAGAAAATACAATATCTATTTTCGTAACCTCTTGAAATATGAGTAGTCCTTACTGTTAGATGTCTATTCTAGCTTCAAAAAATTGATTGTATTTTCTGAAAGTGAAAAAAATCAGAATGACTTTGTTATTTCCTTTTGAAGCATTGCAAGTATTTCTAGTTTTTTCAATTTTGTCAAAATTATTCTCGAAATCAATACAAATACCTTATTTACCAGAACAGACTTTTGGAGACACACAGCTAAAAAATTCCAGTGTTTTCAACAGCACTTAAAAGAAGCTCTTAAATTCATTTTTATAAAAAAGTGTTTTTTTCAGCAGAAGAATTTCTCACCAAAGTTATTTTTAAAATTATTTTTCCTTATTATTTCTTAAATTCATTACTATTTGCAGCAACAATTTTGTGGAGGTTATTGCTTCCCCATTCTGCCTTCATTTGTCTTAGGAACGGCTTAGTACGTGTACATGTAAAGGGTGGAGAGATATCAGGGACAGGTGTCTTTGATGATCAGATTGTCCAGTTGACAGATGACTGAATAGATCTTTGCTCAGGTTGTGAAAGCAACAAAACCTTATCGCTTTAAAGCCAAGCCCAGGCTTTTTATCCCTGTTTCTCTGTGGAACCACTACCTCAGTGCTAAACCCAGGCTGATACAACTCTGTGATTTGCACTTCTTGCATTTCTCTATCTGGGGCTGTGACATTGTATAGATGCAGCTTGAACACTTCATTCTGGAGCTGAGAACTGTGCTCCTAGGTCTCATTTTTAATCTTTTCCAGATATATTCTTTAGCCATTTGATTGTTTATCTATTTATGTATTAAAAACATAAAGAACCCAGTGGCTCTTTTTTAGTATTTCTTTTGAAGAACTTTTTTGTTGGAATTGTCTATTGATTCAATACATTCTTAACAAGGCTGAGTAAAATTCACAGTAGTGTTTAACATGTAGCATCTATCACTTCTTGTTTACAGAATTTTTAGACACAAAATCTATAGTTTCTGAAATATATTTAAGGAAAGTACAGCATAATGGCAGAACAGTGATTTGCTGAGTTTTTAGTTTAATTTCATTTTAGGTTACTATTCAAGCTGCTCAGAAGAAAGTCTGATCAACAGTGAAAAAATAATTGCTCTTTAGGAAGTTTTCAGATGCCAGCAGAGTACAAATTTCACAGGAATGAGGCGTTACATTTAGAGAAGATTATTAATTCTGAATCACTTCAGAATTTGTCTTGGCTAAATTTCTTCTTCAGGCTACAATTATCTCATTTTTGTAGGTAGAAGGCTAATATTGAGAAATGAAAAGAAATAAATTACAAAAATCTATTCATAAAGTTGCATTCCTTAAGATCTCAGCAGAAACTCTGTTACCAATACAAATTTGACCTTGTGTCTTTAATTTAATTTACAGTATTTCACCTAGGTTTTCTTTCACTATAAACCCCTTACACTAGGAAACAAATCCTGTTAACATGTGACAGCTTAGTTACAATAAGCAACTTCCTCCTTCTCATGTGGTCTTATTTTCCTATATCAAGACCTTCAGTAAACTAAGGGGTATTTTTCAACACCTACTCCCAGTAGAAGGAGTGATCTACTTTGAGGACGTCTTTGGGAGGTGGGGGATCCAGGAAGTACTGACAAGAAGATATTATATGCTGAAAAATACTTCCAACATTATGGTTTGGCTCAATGTATTTGTCATATTCTGTTCAGAACATGTGGGTTTTTAAGACCTCATCTTTCCTCAAAACATAGTAAATAAAAAAATGCAACTTCAACAAGAAAGAAATGTAGACGCTCATAAAGGGCTACTAATTCTTCTATTTTTGGTAGTTACATAAAATTTGAAAGAAACCTTTGTTATTCAAAATGCGGCTATATGATTGCAAGATGAAAGTCACATTTATAAATCAGTTCAGGAATCCGAGGGTTTGGACAAAAATATGAGCTACTCGAGCTGACAGTTTTATAGTTACACTTGGGCATGATCTTTAGTCCCATGATAAATGTAAGTAACTTCAGCAGCTTTGAAATGGAAGATTAATTATCCAGAATTACATCACTAACCCTACTGGGTAGCAACCTGCAAAAGTTACAGACAAACAAATGGCACAGTTTGTTCTAGGTTATCTTATGGTAACTAATAAAATCAATTTGACCATTGAATTCATTTCAATCTCACAAACAAAACAGAAAATAACACTTAAATGCTTTAAATCAAACAGAGAGACAAATGGAAGACTGAAAGGGATCAAAACCATTGCTTACTGTTCTTAGCAAGTCTTACATGAACTCCTTTTCTGGCAGGCAATTTTTACATCAAACTTGTTTGGGTTTTGATTGTTGTTGTTTTAATTTTAATTTTGGTTGTTGGTTTTTTTTGTTTGTTTCTTGTCTATTTGTGCATACATAAACACCTCCAGTGTCAGTTTGTTAGTCACTTGTCAACACCACTCAAAGGCACACTAAGAGAGCATGAGGTATGAGAATATACTTAACTGAAATATGACAAGGACTATAATTAACTGAATATCTTTGTCAGGTTTATTGTGATAAAAAAGATGTCTTACTAGTTAGCCTATCATATTTATAATGCAATCAAGAAATACACTTCCATGCTACTAACGTATGTTTAGACTTAGCTCCTGGTTGATTTTTTTTTTCTTTTTAGTTTCAGGGAACTAACTCTAATATAACAAACACAAAACCAGTTTGTATTGTTATCTCATTGTGTCAAATCATTCTAATATTGCCAGAGTTGATTTTTTTTCCTGTATTCTCTTTGAATGTTTCACAGTATTTACCAGCAAATTTAAAATGATTATTCAAGCCAAATATAAACAATCAAAATTAAGAACATTCTCCAACTGTCAGTAATATAAATATCACTGCTAAACACACTTTCATCCAATTTATGCAATTCAGAATGGAATCATAAAAAATCTTGCACTGAAATCTTCTTACAGCTACATTTTTGCTTTCATTGAAAGTCTTGCTCAGCAAAACTGACTACAGTTCTTAGTTCAATCTAGGCCTAATTTGTGAATGTCCAGGTTTTTCAGTCCTTGGTTGAAGTCAGTGATAGGCACAGTGTGGTTTCAATAGCGTCGTTTCTTTCTAGATTATTTTTTTGTAGCACCACTTTATGGTTCCTCAGATTTCAAACTGTTAGTTGATTGAATGTGTTATATCTGTGGTCCCTTTTTTCTTCAAATTTATTCGTGTGGCGACATTTGTCCCAAAATCACCCTGTTAAACAAGTACAATGAAAAGAATGAATCAAGTAAGAAATAAACTAAATTTTATAATAGAATGAATTTATTCCAATTTTAATATTTATGGCAGTAGCTGGGTGTCTTGACTCTAAAATCAAACAATATATCACAGAGAAAATAAATAATCAGTTGTTTCTAGCTCTCCTCAAAATACAGTGATATAAAGAAGAAATATTCCTTACGGTGTGAATTAATATTTCACTGGTCTCTTAAAGGACTGTTCTACTTTACAACCTTACTTATTCAAAGAGTAGATAAAATTTTGAAATTTATATGCAGGACATTCATGCCATGCTTCAAAGCCCATGAAAAAAAAAATCATAGCTTTTGTATCAAGTCTTATGTCCCATGAAAGAAAAAAAAAACATTGGCTTCACACCAGAAAACTGAAATTACCATTAGTCATACATGTTGTGATTAATAGAACCATCTTTAATGGTTTTTAAAAAATGTTAGGTTTAGACTGGACATAAGGAATTTGTTTTTTTACTATGAGAATGGTGATGCATTAGGACAGGTTCCCCAGATAAGTTGTGGATTTTTCATCCCTGGAAGCATTTATGGCCAGGTTGGGTGGATCTTTGGATGATGTCTCTGTCCATCACAGGGGGATTGTTGTACAAGATGTTCTTTCCAACCCAATCAATTTTATGATTATGTGATAACTATGCTCAGTCTTGTGTGAGAGACTTATTCTGCTGAACAAACCTCCTTTTCATTTTCCCCCATGCTCTTCAAAAAACACGATCCCGTATGACATGGGACAGGCGAGAATTGCATATGACAACAGTTCTTCTCATAGCTCTCTCTACCTAGTTTCATCTGTTATATTTTCTTCTCTTCAACTTACTGAAAAAATAGTAGGGAGATTGAGTTTTAAATCTTTCAAGCACAACTAATTTGCCTGTTTACAATCTGTCAGCTAGGTGGACTTGGCAATGCAAGTTCAGTCCTGACAGCTGCTTCTTGTGACAGGGTGAATGCACTGTCATGTGCATCACCACTCTGCAGACAAGAGTATCTTTCAGCAGAAAACAAGGCTCGAGGAAGGATGCTGTGTTCCCAGGTTTCATTTTGGCATGCATAAGTCATGTCCAGAGCACACAATCCAAGGATTTGAAAATGCTTTCAGATCCTTCAGTAAAATAGTAACCATACCAAATCCCTACCATTTTTTAGCTGACTGTGTTTTGAAGAAAAGTGAACACATCTGATAGAAAAACCTTTTTGTTATATCCAGAATAATAATAAAAGAAAAAGTTTGAAAAATACCTGAAAGGAGATCCCATTCTCAATGAGGGAAAAATTACTTCAGAATTAATTTGAATGTTTCCCAAAGCCATTGCTTAATGAGGAAGAGAAAGAAGTGACAGATAAAGAAGAAATGTTCATTGGAGTAATTTCCTGCAGGGTGTTAAAGCAGCTCAAAACAAACTCCTCTCTTCTCTCTCCCCCAAACTATTATTGGCTTGTATGAGGTAGGAAGTCGTTATCTTGCTTGGCAGGTTCTCCTGCATCATGTGATTTCACTGCTGTTCACACTAAGACAAGTAACACTGAAAGCCTCCTATCACCATGTACCTAGTGAAGAAAACCCAGAAATTTGGCCACCTCCACTTCAAGTATTGAGTGTTAATGATATTGCATTCTGTCATTTCCTTGAAGTTTGTAAATGTGAATGTACAGACTTTATTGAACTGTTAAAAATGGTTCAGCACTGCCACCTGGATGGAAGTGAGGGATCTCAAGCCAAGAACCCATCATCATCCTCTAAAAAGGGATGAAGTGAAGATAAAATGTGATGTTTCTGCATGCATATGGGAGGCCAGTGAAGATCTTCACAATCCCACAAGAGGTATTCTGTTTGTGTTTTTTGACATAAATAAAAATAAATAATAATAAAAATGTGTATACATTCCTTCCTATAAACACAATATGTGCTGTTTTTCTGTCATTTACTTGAAGTTTCAGCACATGTACAGAAGGAAAGTGGACAACAATCATCAATGCTAATATCCAGAATGAACATCTGCATCTTACTGCTGCCAACAGAAAAAGGCTGCCAGCCCAAGTAGGTATAATAGCCAACTGCAGAACACAAAAATGTCTCTTGCCTCAGAAATTCCTTCTAACCTCTGGTCTTCCTCACTCCCAAACAGAAGGCAGTCAACTTGAACAAGTGATGCGTTGCTGCTGTCCCAGATCCCCAACTCCTGTGCCCTGAAATTGTTTCAGCTTGGCAAGAAATTGAAGTAAACTTACCCTCTTCCATCTGTCTCCCTAGAAAGTTGACCAGTCCTCTGTTCTCTTATTATTGGAGGTCTGGAAAATAACTGGTCATCCCAAAAGTATTCTTCAAGTAGAGGAACAAAACTGGAAGACTGACCATGTACACAGTATTGGTGTGTATGACCTCAACTTTAAAAGGAAAAAAAAAAAAACAAACCCAGAGATAAAAAGAGACAAAAACTTTCATATTCTGTGTGGAAGCCAAAAAAAGGAAGATATTAATGACCTTTTCAAATAATCCTCAAGTCCAATTTTTTCCACATTTCCAAAAAGAGAGAAATCAATAGAGCACATGAATTAACACACTAAGTTTTGAAAGGCAAAACCACAGTAAATCAAGAAAATATGCTCTCAGACACCCATAATCTTGCCATTGTAGTTCTTTGACTTTGTTTTACACTAAGTTTCTGGTGGGCCTATTTTTTCACATCCTAAAGATGTTTTCTCCTCAGGAGGTCCACTCTCCATGTAAAGCAAGATTTCAATGAACTGATATATTGAATAAATATAACTTTTACTACCAGTTCTTTCTCTTTCAAAAGAAGTGAATTCAAATAAGCATTCAAATTTTGACTGGTTGTTTATCACAGATGCTGTTTTTACCCCCAGATTAGACTCTGTCCCTTTCATATTTCATGACATTTCAGTCTCCCTTGTTCCTTTTCTCACTCACAGCTCATTAATGTACTTCACATCTGTCTATCATTATGAAAAGTTTAGCGCATATGGAGGACCTGAAAAATAAGAGAAGTCACTAGGGAAAACAAACATTTTCTAGTGGCTGTATTGCATGTACATGGCTCTTTTAGTAACCTAGAAAATGGCTATAAAGTGTAATATGATTGTCAGATTAATTCCCAGGACTCCTGATGCAATTGAGTGCAACTGATGTAGACACATAATACACTAAAAATAAATTATTATCAGTTTTTCATTTTTTAAAGAAAAAGAAAGCAATTAAATTTAATTCTTGTGATGCATTTTTCAAAGGTTTGTTGTGAAATAAATTCTTGATTATCAGACTTCCTCTTCCAGAATGAAAAAAATTCAATTTAGTTGCTGTAAAGGCAAATATATGAAGTGATTCAGATGGCAACCGGCAGTATTGAAAACCATAGCATTAAAAATATCAAGAAAAACAACAGAAGAGTTGAAGGGATTTGCTAAGTCATCAGCTCCAAATTCCTGCTATAAAAGGAAACTGTCATATGATCCTTCCCATAAATGCATCAAGCTTCAATTTTAAAACAAGCTATATTTTTGTCTGCACTGCTTTTAGAAAACTGTTCCAGAAGCTTACCCTTCTCTAGCATAGATATATCATAGAATCATAGAATGAAGAATTGTAAAATGATTTGGGTTGGAAGGAACCTAAAAGATCATGTAATTCCAACCCCCTTCCATAGGAAGGTACACCTTCCACTAGAACAGGTTGGTCAGAGCCCTGTCCAGCCTGGCATTGAACACTTCCTCTGCTGAATTACTGTCTTCTCAGCTCTACACTCATCAGTTCTGGCCCCAGCATTACCTTTTTGCTTAAGTATTAATTCTCCAGCATTTACTCCCTATAATATTCACAGACAATTTCTGTATTTCTTCCAAGGTATTATCTTCGAAATTATTCCCGTTTTCCTTTGCCAAGTAGTTTGTCTATTATACTTGTTACCTAATAAGTCACTTCTTCCCTGTTCCCATTTTAATTCCACGCCCCATGATAGTCAGAAAAAAGTGTATTGGTATAAAACCAGAAGTTAGTAAGTAATAGAGGATGGCTTTTCTGGTTGTTGTTGCCTTTCCTATCATGTTGTAGACTTTCACATGTCATAAAATTGAACAATTAATACACACTAGCTACAGTTGCTTATAAGTAGACTTCAGTTCTGAATGCCTCTATTCATATATGCATACATTTTGCTTATAGACACACATTTTCCAGATAATTGGATTCATTTTATAATAGACCAGATGGCAGAGCTTCTAAAAATCTATCGGCTTTTCCTCTGCTGTCTTGTTTTCCAACTTATTTCTGTTATAAATTGCAGGAAAACAATTATCTTGATTTATATGAGTCTGTATATACTCACGTGACTGTTGAGGGAAATTAACTGCTGTTAGAACACTGGATACAATCACTACTAATAAAAACTGCTTTGCTCTAGAGAAATCTTAGGAAGTACATTGACTGATATTTGTGAGAGAAGGGGGGAAATTATAAATAAATTGTTGGGAGACTGCACTTAAATACTTTGTAAATTAAGAGTTATCACCTAGAAGATGGGTCCTCTGAGGTCAGTAATTCACATACCATGAAAAGAACCCCAAACACAATAACAAAAGCTCTTGGCAGATATATAAACTCTTCTCCCTTTTTGTGTGTGTATACAGGCATTCATTGAATGACAGAATGCAAATGACATTTAAACACAGCAAACTGCAATTTTAAACCATGCATGTTGAAAGGATACTGATGGCAGATGTACACCAGGCAATGAGCTTTTGGACTGCTCTCTCTTGAAACAACAGACACAGCATGGCTCTGAGTTGAGTGCTGAAGAGGAACAAAGTGTCAAAATGCTATGGAATCACAGGTGTTATACTTTATGCTCATTCATTGAGGAAGGAAGATACGTTAAATCAATGCTGTCTGGAGGTAAGGAGAAATTGGATGACTCATTAAACTCCCCATATTTCGCTGTGTAAGGCTAGTTTTTGTATTTATTTTCTTATCCTTGAGAATACCATTAGCCCATGTTTCAGATTAAAAAAAAACAAAAAACAAAACAAAAAACCCTAATGATATGTTTTGGGTTTTTTTATGAAAACCTATATGAATTCATTTTGTCACCTTGTATTTCCAGGTGCTATTTTAATACCCAGTGAATAAGCAATTCCAGTGAAAATGGGAAAGAGAAACAAACTGACAGCACAAAGATGCTTTGCCTTATACATCAGTTCAATGTTTATGAAGGAAAAAGATGGAAAGATCAGTAACCTGGAACCAGTCAGTGACAAATCAGTTTAACTGCTAGAATAAAGCTGCTGGCCCTAAGTGCAAGTGCCTGAAACTACCTGGAGTTCTGAGCTCTCACACATAGCCAGCCACTAATCACAGAAACAGTTTAATAACTCCATGCTATCTTTTGATTTACCAGGATTTTTTTTTTCTGCTCATGACTGTTGTGGAAACTCCATTTTCTCCCCACACTGAATGGTGAGTGCTTGATGTACATTTGACTGATACAACAGCTACAGATTTTCACCTCAGTTTATGTCCTTAAGGAAAGAGGAAAACCATGATGGTAGGGAAAAAAACCCCAAAACAATCAACCAGTGGGAAAAAACCCTCCAAGCTACAGAACAACATGAGCATGGTGTCCGATGCAGAGAATGTCTAGTTTACAGTTGTGAAGAGGGAAAGCACTTAGGGTTACTATGTGGATTGGAAATCTTTCCTGTATATCATTTGACTTGAGCTAAAATCACTTTTTACCCTCAAAATGTCAGACTTAATTGAATGTAAAACTTGTTTCAGTCTAAATCCTAAGCACCATAGGCTTGTCTCTTTTTTTGAATGAAACAAGAAAAAGCACTGAGATTTCTATTCCTCTGAGACAGAAATTCTTAGGTAAAAAACATCTCCATGACAATGTTTGTCTTCATAAAGAAATAGATGCTCTAAAATCCAAGATTCTCAAAAATGTTTTTTATCATGTATTCATGGGATTTTCATAGCTATATTAGATAATACTGCTTTGATGTCCTCTTCTGAGTTGTATTGAAACTTCTAGATTACTTTGCTACCTTGCTGTCATTTCTTTGTCAAGCAGGCCAGGAGTAAATAACAAAATGACATACCACAAGATGAAGACTTAAGTTACTTTATTAAAAGTGTTTGTCAAAGCAGACTGGTAATACTCATCTTTTGTCTGAACTGGTTGTCACTTTTTTCTTCCCTTTACTTTAAGAGAAGAAAAAGATTTTGCTGTCTATTATCAAAGTAATTTTACTTTAATTTCCTGTCATGTCATTTTTTTATTTTACTACACAAAAAAGTGCCAATCTGATAGACAGTTCTCCATTTAACTGAATGAATCAGCATCTAAGTACCTATTTTTGTCAAATGTGGCTTCTATGAGCTCTTACATATTCAAATGTTTTGAATTAGGATTAATTATTTTAGCCCACCCATTTTTTCTTCTTCTTTTGTTCCTTGAAAAAATAGCTGTTTTCCTAAACTCTAAAAAAGAAAAAGACAAAGCTTAATATTAAAAAAGTCTGTGCTATTAGAACAAGTTATTTGTCTTGAAGGCATAATGACTCGTAGCATGCAGAGTCTTTCTGATAAGAAAGAAATAACAATAAAAAGAGCAGCCTTTCAGATGCTAAATTAGCTGCTCAAGAGAGCTCATGTTGTTTCAGGAAAAAACAGAAATGCACACAAGTTTTGCAATCTTCGACAGATTGGAAACTGGCACATTGCAAAGCTGTTCTTTGAGACAAATAAAAATGGTAGGCAACTTCAGAAAGTGGCTTATAGCATCTTAAGCAGGTGAAAACTAGGATCCTAACAGGATGGCAGGAAACTTTATCAAAAGAATCTGTTGGTAGAAATTAAAGATGAGACTTCATTATCTTTAAAGACCATGACTTGTTCAACCACCCTGACATACGTCCTGTCATGTCATGTCAGTCAGTTACGTGGTTGGAGTACACACTTGGATTAGGCAAAAAAGAATTGATCCAGCTTTCCTCATAGTTCATGGGAAGTATAATTTAGTCTTCTACAAGCTCTCACCCTGCCCTTGTTACCATTTGCAGGGACAAAGCTTTTGGTTTCTGTGCTGGCTTTGGTTGGGGTAGAGTTAATTTTCTTCCCAATGGCTGGTATTGGGCTGAGTTTTGGGGTCATGCTGAACACAGGTTTGATAAATATAGAAATGATTTTGTTATTGCTCAGCGGGGCTTGCACAGAGCCAAGGCCCTCTCTGCCTTTTGTACTGCCATGTGGACAAGGTAGTTGGAGATGCTTGGGAGAGTGGGAGGAAACACAGCCAGGACAGGCAACCCAAACTGACCAAAGGGATTTTCCACATCATATGACATCATGCTATGCTCTGTATATGAAGTGGGAGAGAGAAGGAGGAAGAGGGGACCATTTGGAGTGGTGATGTTTGTCATGCCAAGTCACTGTTACATGAGATGGAGCCCTCCTCTCCTGGAGGTGGCTGAACACTTGCCCATCGGAAAGAGTGAATTAATTCCTTGTTTTATTTTGCTTCTGTGCATGGCTTTTGCTTTCCCTACAAGTCTGTCTTTGTCTCAGCCCACGAATTCTCTGCCTTTTACTCTTCCAGTTTGCTCTCCAATCCTGCTGGTAGGGAAGTGAACTAGTGGCTGCGTGGGGCCTGGTGGCTGCCTGGGGGGAAACCAGCAGAGGTTCCTACATCAGACCCCAGATCTCAGTTACACACATCAGAACCAGCATGGAGCAGATCAGTGTAATATCCTAAAATTTTTCAAGTGGCTTTCCTTACTTTGTATAGACACGATACAGAATCATTCCCACTTGTACCACATCTGTCCTGAAACCAGGGACTTCTCAGTGATTACTAACACTTTTAAATAGTTTCAAATCATCTAAGAGAAAATGGGCATTACTGCAAAGACTGACAGAGTGATCCGGAAATTTATACCACCTGAATACCTTGTTTTCATGAAATTGAAGGCATTGTTTATTCCTTATAAATATGACACTAGAAGAGGAAGAAAACAAAAAGTAGACTTCTCTATTTTTCTCCAGATGGTAAATAATTTGATTGATATATTCCCTTTTTAGCCATGATGTCAGATTCTTTCAGTCCATCTTATTTTGGTTTGCCCTATTATTGTTGAAGCTGTGCTTTTGCTATACAGTCAGCATCTTAAAAAAATCTTTCTGCATTTCACAGTGATGTAGATTAAGGCAAATCTAAACTATATCAGCTACTCTTACGTAACATCAGGTGTGGCTTCAAAAGAGCGACCTACACAGGAAAAGAAATAAAAATCATTCCTCACATTTGAATTATATCCTGCTTCTAAGTGAGTATGAATGAATGGTAGCAAGGGTACCTTAGCAAGCAATGAGAGGTGAAATGACAACAGTTTTTCCCTCTTGAGAAAACTCAATTGAATATAATTTTCTTAGGTTGAAATATTATATTTATTGTTTCAATGGAGTGAGGGAAAAAAAGTGTGGTTCAACTTTGTGAGAAAAAAAAGAACATATTTTAGAAAGGCTTTTGAGAATCAGCAACAAGACACAGGTGGCACCCAGTCCCAGGGGAGTTCAGAGTATCACTGTTGTGCAATGCAAGTAAAAATAGACATACAGATGATGCTTGGGAAGAAAGAATACGGGGCTTAGTAGCAGAAAAGTCAATTTTGCTGAGGATCTCTGCACACAGTGGCTACTCATTAAAAATAGAAATTTCCTTTCCTTGCAGTATATTTTTCCTGTCCCATACTCTACAGTGTTATACATTCTTTAAACAAATAATAATACTCCTCAGTTATCCTACAATGTATTAGATAAATTTAGATTTGTTTTGTAACTTTGGAGAATGAATCAATTTATCCTTAAGACATAAGTATTTTAAATTTCACATTTTCTGCTTGCTGGTCATTTTAAGGAAAAAAAGTTTATCCCAAAGTTGTTTTTTTTTTCCTTATAAAAGCTAGAATTTAGAAAAAGGAACTTATACAAAAAAGATCTACCTATTCATAGTCTAAATTGTGACTGTACGTTTCCATTCCCATGCCATAAACCAAATATTTAAACTGAACATATGGTAGTTTACCTCATAACCCAGTCTCCCATGTATTCAAAAAATGAATTACCTGGGGCAGCAAAAAAAAACCCCTCCAATAATTTTGTAATAATTTCCTTACTTGGTGACAAAAGTGTCTGCATTAAAACTTTTTTTCAAATTGTCTCAGTTATTAGACATTTCAATGACATATACCATGCTGTAGCTTGAATTTCTTAATTGGAAATTTTGTTACATAAATTCTGTCAACATTTTTATAGGAATATGTTACACAAATCAGGTTTTGGTATAAATTAATTATTAGTGTCTATAATTTCATGTTTATGAAGAAATTAAATATATATATATTTCAGTGTTTCCTTTCTTTTAAAAAGGACATTTTCAAAGACAAGTTACTCTCTTCTAATAACAGGTTGCATTTTATTTTAATCTTTATGAAGATTTGAATGTTTAAGAGAAACAAGTATTCTAAGAGTTCTTTGGGACCTAGATAAAGGATTAATTAAGTGCTCTGTTTAGTCTCCCTTACATTTCTTCAAATGACAGTTGGCCCAGAATAAACATGAAATCAAAAAACTTCAGTTTTATCTTTTGCAGCTTACTCAGTTTTTAAAGTTTTTTTTTTTATGTTTGTGAAGACTTCAGCTGAAATTCTGTACTTGTCCTGAACAATACTAAGAAATGCTGATGCTGCCAGGCTAAAACAAAAAAAGGAAGACACATTTGGCAATCAAACTAGAATACATTGTGACTATAACTGATTATATAAATAAACTGGAACAGTTTCACACAGAGACTAGAGTCTTTGCACAAACAAATAAACACGCCTCTAGCACAATGATTACTGTGCATACATGCAAAATAGGTACATAAGTTCTGTAGCCAGCTAGCAAATCTGTAGTATAATGTGTGAATGCATACTAAATACAAAGGAGGTTGTGGCCAACAATCTGAATTCAAGCTGCCAACTGGATAGATGTACTGGGTTTTTTTTTTAGCCAGCTGTTTACCAGCTGTATGTTTTGCTGCCTTTCAGACTCTATGAATAAATCCCCACAAGTGGCACTTCTGACCCCAAGATGGGAGCAGATAGGAAGTTCAGCAAACTTTAACACTTAGGAGGGGTGAACCTGCCAGGAGAAAACAAGATTTCATTGGCATGATTTGGAGTGCAGTTCTTGAGATGGTTTTTTTTACAGATTTCTTTCTCTTCTAGTTCATGAAGAACCTGGAGTATTCCATTAATGAGCTGAATTGTGTCAAGACCAGTGGTTCCCTAGCGGAATGCTAACCAAAGGATCTCCTAGGGTTTAGAGCAAGACTCACTAAGTGGAAAAAGAATCATAAGCCATAGATTTCAGTAAAAATTAAGAAAATTAAAAGAAATAAATTTCATGTTGCAGAGGCTTACATTAGGGGAAAAAAGAAAAGCAAGATGGATTAAGGACAATAAAGAAACTAAGTATAATGAATAGAATTCTCAGATGAAGCATTTTTAAAAACAAGTAGAAAGACCAGAAAACATACAGAAAGAAGACCGGAACAGTTGTCATTTAGGCACTTTTTTGTTTTGTTTTTAAATTGCAAAACCAAAATAGAAATAAAAGTTAGAGCATCAGTGTGCCTTGAAGAGACAACGCAATTTCAAAGACACAGAAGACAACAAGGATACTCAGTTCCTGTTCCTATTCAGTTATAATTGGCTGTGCACCTGGAAAACCATCACAAGAGTGTGGACAGAGTATAACATCATATTAATTAAAGATGACACAGTTAAATAGAACAGGGAGTGCCACGTGGCCATAGGTCAGCAGTGGGCTCTCCAAAACAAGGGTAATGCTAAAATCACAAGAGTGACCAAGACTGATTTGGTTTGATTCTTTAGTGAAGAGAAAGACAAAAGAAACACTGAAAAAAAAACTTTTTAGAGTTTTGAGATACTCACAAAATGACAAAAACTGTGGTGCTATGAGAGCAGTTAAAAGTTGAGCAATATAATATTAAAATCATAGGTAGGATTGCACAATATGACTATAAAATTTTGATTACTATATGCAAAAAGTGCTGCTTTGAAGTTAAAAAAGAGAAAGACCAGAAATTCAGCAGAATTTGCTGAATTTGAAAGCTGTTCCTTCATCACTAAGAGTCTTTGAAGCTATTTTAATGGAAATCAGCCTTTTCAGAAAATCAAAATAGGCATTTATGCTGAATGCTCCAGGCCTAATGACAATACAATTTCAAATGTTAGTCTAAGAAAATTTGATGAAAATTGCAGAGGTAGGGACTAAAATGTCAGCATACATGGGATTGCTACCCAGGAACAGGTTAGATGTAAATATAACTGTGCTTTCTTAAATAATTGGTTACTTAAAAAGTTACATTGAGGGAATGGCTTGAGGTAGCTAGCCATGAAAAAACCTAACCTGATGTGAAATAGCAAAAAAGGCACCTGTGTTGCAGGAGAAAAAGAATGGAACTATCTTTTTCTATTACCTGCAGCCCACATTTGAATTTGCTAAATCATTCATGAAATTGCACCCTAAAGGAAGAGATTGGAATAAAAATTTTGGAAGGAACACATACTGCTAATTTGTTTTAAATAACAGATTTATTCTAAAGTGTACATAGGTGATTTTTCTCCAACACCCTTCCTCACTCTTGTTAAGAAATTGTCTATGAAGGGTGTCAGATAAGTAATTAAGCCCTCTCCACTTTGTGACTGTGTTGAAGAAACTAGAGGTTTTTAAAAAGCTAGTGAAACTGAAGTTAGATCATCTCTGTGCAGTAGTTTTTAAGCTGAAACAGAATGAAATTACTGTTATCTCCAGGGAACAATAAAATTACTGCTTCACAAGATAAAAAAGATCCCAGCAATGTACAAAAGGTCTAGGGACTGTATATTTCATATATATATTGCTGTAACCCCTCTACCTGAGACCAGAGTACATGCAAAACACATTTACTAAATTCATGAAAAGAAAACAGAGATATTGTCAGCACAGAGTACAAATCTAACAGCTGAATCCACATCAAAATTATCTTGTATATGTCCATATATACACTATGTATATATGGATATGGATATAAATATATCTCCATAGTATATATTTTTGTGGGCTGTAGGGTGTATACCTGTAAAGTGTTAAAGTTCATTACCGGGTAGAAACACCAAAAGATGTAGTGGTTCCACATTTGCCAAATTTTGTTTGTTAAATTCAGTGTAGTGGTCTAAATATTTTTCTACTGTGGAATAGGATTAGAAGAAAGGCAAAACAGGCTCAGTTTAAAGATAGAAACAGTTAGATTTATTAACACACACTAAAAGGAGAACAAAAAAACATGAAACTTTTTAAAAGCACTCCCCTCCCCACTACCAACAGTTTACTTTTCCACAAACTACATAAAGAAACAGAACTCAGAACTCTAGGTAAGTACCATTTATAAAATAATCTTTCATTCAGTCTTTGAGAGAGACAAGTCCCTCCTGATTTTGTTCTGGTAACTTTGCACAAGAGACACAGTCTCTTTGTGGCTTCTAACTCCCACAAAAGCAGCCCACCCAGGAACCTGCAATTGTGGCCTCCCAAAACCTTTGTAGCCTTTCCCATGACTACATATGGGCCGTGGACTTACACATGGGGTTTCAGCTTTTAAAGATGCACAGCTCCACAACAAAGGATTTCTCATTCTTCACTGGTGATGAGGCTTCAAACATCTCATAGGATCACTAGGTTACAGTTTCTAATTCAATATCCACTCAGTAAAATCAGACTCCTTTGCCTGAATCCACAAAATCATCTCCCTATTCTTAGCCCACGATTTAAAGGAATATTACAGTCCGTTACCATAAATCAAAGGAGATTTACAGCCTAGAGCTAAGGCAACTTGTCATCTCTTCCACTTAAGAAGTCACTCTTCCTTTACTGACTTTGATATCTTCATATGGTCCCTTTACATATCTCCAATTTGGCCTTTCCTCTCTCTTTGAGGAGGGTTAGAGGCCTAAAATGTTTCAGTCTGTGTTAGGAAAGAGTTAACATTTCCTGCCTGGGCCTGTGGATGGTCAGGTGATGTCTGCCAGGGCAGCAGCTGTGAAAGTCTTGAATCTATGCCGTGGGGAAGGCTCAGAAACGGCAACCAGAGTCTCAGTGGTGGAGTAGACTGATGGATGCTTTCCATCCTCCACCCCTGGGCCTCAGCTGAAGGTGGCTTGAATTCAGAGATGCTCCCAGGGGCCTGAGAAAGTGTGTGGAGGGGAACATCTCCCCCCTGGCCCAGCCGGTAGCATGAGCAGGCCTTAGCATTGGCTGGGTGTTAACAGCCATGATTTCCCCGTCCCTGCCAGCATCTGCTGGTCTCAGGTGCCCAGCTTGGCTCCCCCAGGACCAGCCCCATCCCAGCTGCCCCATTCCAGCCCCAGGGGCAGCAGGGCCTGGCTTAGGCCCAAACGGTGTTACCTCATGGCAGGCCCAGGGCAAAAGAGGCCTTTCCCAAAATTCACCTGTATTTAAGCCATGTGTCCCAGAGGTGTACACTTGTATCTGATTGGCTATTCTGGCTGTCAGTTTTAAAGATCACTAATTGATTTTTACCATTCATGCCAAACCAATACAATACCCATGAGAGCTTCAGAAAACCTTCATCTTGTCTTGACAAAGTCATACAGCAATGACATAGCTCAGAAGAGTTTTAAAAGAATAATTACATAGAAGGCAAGAATGGTATTCCCTAGCAAGTCAATACTAGAAACAAAAGACAGTTGTTTCATGTTGAATAACAGGAAAAATGGTGATCTTCTTTTCAAGAAACCTATCATTTCCCTATTTTAGCAGCCACATGCTGCTTTTTGTGCGCAGCCTAAATTGCCTTGTGCCCACCTCTGTAAATATGAATAAATTGTGAGACCCATTACAAATTATTATGAGACTAAGATACCCAGCTACAGATTTCTAAACTGCTGTGCTATTCAAAATATCTAGTTTCAGTAGGCATTTGCCTCATATTTTGTACAATTAGTATGACTAAAACTTATGACAAGAGTTAAGGTATTTGGCTTCTCAAGACAAAACATGACACAGCAATAATAAAGGGGAATTAACTTTCAATTTCTCCGAAGTATATTGCAGGGAAAAATGTGGACTGTTTCCTGTCTTTCCTGAAAATGTAAACCAAAAAAACTGAAAGAGGACTTTCAGTTTTACAGAAAACCAAAAAAACTCCAACTCTTCCCCCCACAACTGAAAAAAAACCCCACACAAAAAACCAACACCCCCTCCCCAAAAACAAACAAACAAAAAAAGCCCACCACAAAAAAAAAAAACAAGCAGGGACGACTTTATTGAATAAAAAAGTGTGCAGAATCCAGTAGTTGGTCAACTAAGCCACACCAGTTTGCTTATCAGTATGATGGTGTTATGCTGCTTGTTAAAACCCTGAACAAAGAAAATCATCACTTCTTATATCTAGTCAAAGTCCCTGATTGAATGAATCTTGGGTAACAGAAAGGCAGACTTTTGATGAAAAACCAACAAAATGAGGACTTGCTTTAAGAATGGACCCAAGGTATAGGATTTCCTCCTGCATTTTTGGTGAGAGTTTCAAACATCATTTAAAATAAATATAAAAGGAGTAGGATGAACAAATAATAAAAAAAAAAGTGTTTATATAATCTTCAAAATTAAAAAAAAAAGAAAGAAAAAGAAAAATATTAGTTGCAGAATCCAGCACTAAGAAGTTAGAAAATTCAAAATTCTTATGAAACGTATAAGCATGCCACTCAATTAATTTACACAAATGTGGTGTTGCTAATTATATAAATACCTTGCGTTTTGTAAGCGGTATAGGAAACAATATTGTACCAAAGTTATATGGGCTACTATATGACTCACCAAATGTTAAATCTCTGCAAGGCAGCAACCTGACCCTATTGCTTAGCAGCTGGAATATTCTATGGGCACTTTTTGCACACAGTGAAGCCAGGATAAGTGAATAATACCTGCTCTCTGTCAGTAAGGGATGTTTCTTTCTGGAGCAGAAGAAATTAGATGGCTTCAGCTGACAAGCCAAAAAAGAAGAAAAGTTCCAGAAAATCTGTTTCCATTATGTGATATATCAGTGTTTAGAATAAGTTTATACAGCCATGCTGTTGGACACAGGGTAAGGCTCAGGAATGAATTTCACCCTTTGTTCTTGATATAAAGAGGCAAAACTCCTGATGCATCAGGCTATTCATGACTTGTAAAAAATATTCCCTTCTTCTGTCATCCCTTAATTACTTTCCTGTATGTTTCACTGTTGACTGAACCATTGCATTTATCTCAAAATATTTATGCTCATTCTGACCACAAACAAACAACAACAACAACAAAAGAGTAATTTTTAAATCATGTTTGTTTTGGTAAAATTTTAATAGAACCTCTTGCAATAAAATTAAGTATTCCACTGGCCTAGGGGTCCCCCACCAGTATCATATCTGTTACCTGCTGCAAAACAGACAGCTTGAAAAGCTTATACCACAAATAAATCTTTCACAAATGTCTTCAGTTTAAGAAAATATTTCTCTTTCAGAAAGAAATTATCCTATATTTAAAGCAGTATGCTGTGAAATATTTCTCTGTGTTCTGTATTTCTAGTTTAGAAAAAGCCTTGAGGCAGACATTTTTGCACAGAGCATGATCAGCAACTTCAAGAAGTGCTTTATGCCATTAAAAATATGCTAACCCTAGTAAAAAAAAAATCCACTATTGAAGCCAGGCAACGTAGCTGTAACAGTCTGATGCAGACAAGTTTATTGAAGATTAAACTATAGATAAATGGTTTCAAAGACAGAGAAAAGCAACCTTTTGTGATTGTTATTTGTTTGTCCAGTCTCAAAATGACGGGTCAGATGCTAACTAGTTTTAAAGAATATATTTACATACACACCTGAGATTGGATAAAGCCTCTAAAAATTCACCTGATTTCAAAATCTAAAGCATGTTCTGCCTACAAGAAGAAAAAAATCCCTGAACAAGGAATAATGCCAGCTTCATCTGGTGTTCTTCTGATGACCTGGTTTTCAATAAACTAATTTTCCTTTTTTATGTGTAGTGGTTTCCCTTCCCAGTTGTCCTGGGAAAGAAGAAAGATTAGTCAACAAAAGAAATGTATCTTTGTCTTATCTGACTTTTGTGTACTCTAAAGCAGCTATAAAGTAAACTTCACAGAAAATGTGCTATTCTAACCATTTTTTCATTAAATCAAGAGAAAAGAATTGTCATTTGGGTCTGATGGAAAAGATAGAAGAGATGAAATGACAACCTTCTGATGGCATAATGTGATTCACTTAATCATTATTCTTTAAAAATTAATACCTCTATAATTTTTCTCCTTACAGAATACTCATAAGGTTAGAAAATATTATTCCCCACCTGAAGGCTGGAATATTAAGGCACAAAATTGGTTTACCCAGGGTTCCATAGTCTTGGATCAGTGTCTGAGCTGCTGAGCCATCCTTTTTGCCCAGGCCCAACACATCTTCTGTAGAAACCTTAAAACCAGAAGCAGCTAAACAGAATTTAACTGTCAGACAGAACATAAATTAGACTCACCTCTTGTCAACGAAAGCTCTAGGAAAAGAATATAAAGAACTAGCAGATATTTCCTTCTGTTTTCAGTTATAACATAGTAACAACATGTCTTAAGCAACATTAATGCCTGCTAAAGTGGTCTAAATATTCAGCAGTCATTGCCAGGAGGAAAAATAAACAGTAATATGCTAGAGTGCAGTTCATCATGAGTGGGTAAGAGGCCTACTTAAGTGTGGTTAAGCCACTTTTAGCCGTAATCCCAAATGATAAGGACATGTTTGCAAAGACTTTTAAAGAGCTTTTTCCATAATTATTTGATTTCTTAAATTATTCTGAGGGCTGAAAGACTTTTGCAAGGAAAGACAATGGCTGCATTCATCTGAAACATAAATTAAACTCCTATTAGAAATAGCAGATTTAAACCAAAAATTAGAAAAATGGAAGGAAAGATACTGTCCACCTTTAAATCTCTAAATCTGTAACATTGCCAATGAAAAAAAGCAGTAGATCAGTCAGCACTGATAACTGCTGTTCACTGCTCATGGTCATGAGCTGGAGTTTCAAAATGCATCATCCAAAGCAAAAACTGAGTTAGTGAATGACCAAATCAAGACACAGAAAAAATTGTATCTCAGTGAGGCTAGAGGAAAGAAAGGCATTCGTTTTTCTGATCAGAGGAAGTAAATGACAGCAAAGTTCACGTAACATGCAATTCTCTGGTTTCCTTGTTCAGGTGACATTGCTATGAGAAATGAAGCATGTAGTAACTGCAGAAATCAGAACAAAAGGAGTACTGTCCTAGGGTGACTTTATGATGCTTGTATATTTTGTTGTCTGTTTATGCTCAATATTGAGTTCTGTGCCTTTAAAACTAGATCTGATCATGAAGGAGGGAGAAGTGTGCAGTTTTCAGAAACTGCACTTGCTCCCTCACATTCTCTCTCATGTGCTGTTGAGCTGGGACAGTGAAGAGAGATAAGGCTCTCAGTGCTCTCGGAATTCTTGGCTTTCGTTGAGAGAGAGGCAGAGAAGTTCCCCAGATTGTGACTTTTCTTTTTCTTGGAACTGATCAGCCCTGCTTTGGACCAAAAACACAGAAAAACACCAGGAGCTCACATCTGTGGCTCACTGTGGCCCGGGACAGAATTTTCCAGCACGGGAGGAACTGATGAGAGACTGAGTGAGCCGAGGTACATCCCGCAACAAGGACTGTCTGAGTTTGCTATCTCTTCAGAACAGTGAGAGGTTCCATTGCTTAATATTATACATTTTCTCATATTTGTGAATACTTTGCTTGTTAAATAGTTTTTTCCACTTTTCTTCAAAGAAATTATTCTCCCAAAACAGCTGGGGAAGGGGCCACTGAAGCAGATGCTTTATAAAGGAGACAACTTCAGAAGTTTTTTCCTAAAATTTGCCCTAAACCAAGACAACAAGGTACACATTTCCACAACATCAAAGCCTCCTGTCAGACCTTTCTGTTGTTTGCGCTGTTGTTCACCACAAGTCAGTAGTCTGTGTAGTCTCCATTGTTATGTTTGTTGTTCATGTCAGGTGATGTCGATGTACCTGGATGATACCCCAAGCACTGTGACAAGAATAAAGCTGTAGGCAGAAGGTTACTGCATTCAGGCATGACCTCAAGCTGTGGTCCTTGTTGCTGTTTGTTGCTGCTAGGCTAGATGGCTGATGGGTTGATTATTTGTTGTTTTTATTCTGGGCTATGCTTGGGTTTGGTTTTTTGGGGGGGCGGGGGATGACATGCATATTCAGCCTGTGCTATTGCATAAAAGCACAAATTTAGTACATCTAAAGTCTAACACACTGTCATCAGTCAGAATTTAAAGTACTTGTATACGTGGCAATACAGTCAATTGCAAAAAAAAAAATCGATGAAAAAGAATCTTTTTTATTATTCCATTATCCTGTGATCAGATCAAGAAAACCTCTTTATGATGTCTGTATCTTGATTTCCGAGTGTCATTTCCCAAGTGTTATCACTCTGAGATTATTCTACGCTACCTATATTTTTCCTCCCTGTCTAACTTGAGAAGACTGCAGATTGCAGAAACCACTAAGCAATATCTTCTGTAAACTGAGCTTTAAACTTTGATGTGTTATATGCTGAAAAGAGAAGTTAACTTGAAGATGAGTTTCAAGATCAATTCAGATGGAACACAATACTGTTATCTCTGATACTACCTTATAAATTATTAAAAAGGTTAATTTCTGCTGAAAGCTCTTCAGTAAACCATTGTTTATTAATTGCCTCTGTTCAGTCTCTCTTTAATAATAAAAGAAGCACCATTACTGAATGTGTCTGTTCTGCCTTAGGTATTATATCTGTCTCTAGAGCATGCAAAAAGCTTTATACAACTAAGCCAGCAGTCTTAATGATCCTTTACAATGCATTTTCATTAAGATTTGGTCAAGCATGCATTTCTCTTGAATGCACATGCTTTCAGGTATTCCAGACTAAAATTATTTCCCGTCAAACAATCAAGTAAATATCTTTGTATATTATATACATCATCTATTTTATGTGAAATGGACCAGAATTATAGTACGTTATATTAAGTACATCATGCACACTGGAGCCTCTTTGATTAACCTTGTTATTTAAATCAGCCATTCCAGTATAAAGTACAGGACTTTGATTCAGTGAAGTGCAATCATTGTATTACACTATTGGCAAATTTGTTGCTAGAATAGAGATTTTTGGTCTGATTGAATTCAAGTAATAAAAGATGATGAATCATACAGAACAGACATAAATCTCAAATAATTTATAACCAGAATCGCAGACTAGCTTATAGACAGTGATCCAGTAAAACTTACACAAAACAGCATACACTTGTTCTTTATAGTCCATAGTCTTCTTTCTGACGGTTTACTAAATAATGTACTTGAAATCATATAATCAAAGAATACCAGGCTGGAGGGGGCCTCAAGGATCATCTAGTCCAAATTTTGTTTGGCAAAAGCAGAGTCTACACAAGATGCCTCAGCACATTGTCCAGATAAATCTTAGGAGTGACCAATATGGGGAATCCACCATTTCCCTGGGGAGATTATTCCAATGGATTGTTTTCATTGTGAAATGTTTGGCTTTTACAACTACTTGAAATGTCTACAGGAGTCACTTGTACTCATAATTCTTTGTCTTTTCCATGTGACTCCTTGTAAAAAGGAAGTCCTTTATCTTCTTTATAGCCATCATTTAAATACAGGAACACGGTAATAAGGTCTCCCCTAAATCTTTTTTCTCACAGCTGAATAAACCCATCTCTTTTTCCTTGTATGTCAATCTTCCCAGTCCTTTGATTGCCTTTGTGACCTTTTTCTGGGCTCACCCTCTCCAGCCTGTCTTCATCCTTTTTGTATTCTCAGAGCTAAAACCAAACACAGTATTCCAGGTGGGGCTGGTATCATTCTTGTTGATGCAACCCAGCGTCCTGTTGGCTTTCAGTGGTTAAACAGCACAGTGCTCACTCATATTGAGCTTGTTGTCCACCAGGACCCACAGGTCCCTTTCTAACTACCAGGTAGATCTTTGACCATGCTATATTCCTGGATTATATTTCCCATAAGCAAGACCTTACACTTGCCCTTGCTGAATTTCATTATGTTCTTGTTAACACTCTTCCTGTCCCCCTGTCCTGCATTATTCCACTATTCATGTCTTCCTGTTGGGTCGCTGTTCCTTCTGAAGTGTCTGCTTCCCCAGTCAGTTTGATATCATTGACAAACTTCATTGGGGTACAGCCAATCCCATTATCCAGATCACTTATCAAGATTTAAACAGCGTTGGGCCCCACACAGATCCCTGTGGGACTCCAAGAGGTAAGTTCCAGTTTGTAAAGGAGCTGTTCACCACCACCCTCAGGGTGCATCCTGTCAGCCAGATCCCACCCACCACATAGACCACATATCTGGATCATACTGCATCACTCTCTCCAGGAGGAAGCTGTAGGTAAACATGTCAAAAACCTTGGAGAAATCCAGGTAGACAATGTCCACCTCACTCCACATCAAGTGAACAGGTTACTTTATCATAGAACGTTTGTCAAATATATTTTTCCTTGATGCATTCATGCTGTTTTTTCCCAGTCGTGTGGTTCATCTGACTTGTGCCTCACCCGGGAGGATTCATTCCATAACTTTCCCAGATACTGAAGTAAGACTGACGGGCCTATTATTTCTTGAATCCTCCTTTAAGCCAAAGTAAAAAAAAAAGATATTGATGTGCTTCTCAAATAATTAAAATCTGTCTCTTAAGTCATGTTTTGGAGGATATTATTTCCTGCTCTTAACTTGAGATTTAACCACTTTGGACTAACTTGGATTACCTACAATTAGGAAGACTCTAAAAGCAATAACACATTTAATTTAATATTGGTCAATTTTATTACTGAATACTGTGGAATATTGGCATAGGACATGCTTTACTAAGCTTTAGTATGGACATAATATCTATCAGTGTTTATTTTTAGTGAGTATGTCTGAGTTTTAGGGATATCTTGAGTTATACCAGTTCATCAAAGATCTCTCTCATCACACAGTGTATGCCTCCAAAGCGGACAATGTATTCTGTTAAAAAAATTGTTATTGTCATAGCTAAATTTAGAAGGGTGCTGTAAGAAAAAGAAAAGACGGGTTTTAGCTGCCTCGATATACCTTCGGGTAAATGAACAATTGTTCCAGGAAAAAGTTACCTCCAAATGGAACGGGGATTTATTTCAGGATTAAGAGCAGATTTACCTAGATTTAAAGATCCTATTGTATGAACATATATATCCCCTACTCCCCACTTTCCCCTTAAGGATTTTAGCTATTCGTGAAAAAGTATTTTTGCTTAAGCATGGTCTTTTTTTTTTCCCCTCTACCTAAATATGTTCAAAAATTAAGGGTTGTAGAGCATTGTAAGATACATACAGAGATTATAGAACATGGTAATCACTTTGAAGGGAAAACGCTTTGGAAATTTCCAGCTAGGAATTAAGATACAATATCAGTTATGCTTTTAATGTTCCATTCTTGCTCCAAAAAGTCCATTATCACAGTACATCATAATAGGAAAAAATGAAAGTATAAAAGCAAGAACACAGTTAAACTATTATCACAGAATTTTTATATTGAAACAGAATAAAATTCCTTAAACACTCCAAATATATCCTTTTTATGATTATATGGTTGTGGAAGACTAATGCAAAGAGCCAGTGGCACAAAATTTCTATATGCACAAAAATTATAAGGTATTTGGCTCTTTATGTGATATGTAAAATGATCATTTGGTGTCTCAAAATTAAACATTGAGCCAATCCATTTACTTAACAAACTTTCATGTCAGCATCACTGTGTTCTTTCAGGTATTTTGTCATACTAAATTATGTATGTACATGGGCAATAGAAAATATGAACCTGCGAATATGAATAGAAACAAAATTTATTTTCCTTTTTCTTTGTAAGAGATTTTTCTTTAAATCATTTCACAAGATTCTTTGATTTTAACAAATAATGATTGGGGGAAGCAAGGAAATTTTAATTCATTTTTGTATACCTCAAACATAAACCTTTAGACGCCAAACTGAGACTAACAGAGGTCTCAACACTTGGGAGTATAACAGTGTTCATTAGGTCTGAAAATGAGTAAAAGTTATCACTTCTTCCTTTCTCTGTGTAGCAGATTACTCTGGTAATGAAGGTCTGAGGATAATGCATAACAGACTTTGAAGGTAAAATATGTTGATAGTCTCAGAATGCTTGTCCTGCCTGATTTGGAGTCTCTGCTAGTAAGCTTCTTTGCCACCTACATTAACAGTTGCAGCATAGAAGCAAAGGTCATGTTTTAAATAGCACAGTAAAAAGTTCAGACCCTTCTCCCTCCTATGCAAATGTCTTGACATTCACTTTATATTAGATGGAATGTACTTTTCCCTTTTTGTTATGACCAGGAGTTACTTTTTCATACAGCTCACCTTTTGTATACTGCAGTCTCCAGACACTGTTATCAACCATAAAAAGGCATGATTTTGTACAATTATGCATTGTATACTGAAATTTTCGAAGTCTTTGTTCAAACCAATTTGCTTTACTTTTCTTTACATTTTTTTCTTACAGGACCTTTCTCTTTGTGTGGTTGATATAACACTAATATTTAGGAGAATCTGCTGTACTAAAATATGCAATGGAATTTCCAAATAATGTGTACGAAATAAGTACAGCTTTAATACTAAAGTGTGGATCATATTTTCAATGCAATTTGGGTTCTTAGCCTCAGAATCAAAACTGTCTAAAAACAACTCTACAACTAATCCCATAAAATATATGGATGCTTTAAAATCTCCAGGGCAATGATCAAGGTGACATAAAAGTCAACAAAAATAATCGCTACAGGGCAAAAAAGGGAGAGAGGGGAGGATAGAGGAATGAATTGTTTATATTGTTCTTTATTGACGCTAAAACAAATTCTCAGTCTGGGAACTAGGATTTATTATTATTCCTTGTGATTCCTCTATCTCCATAAACAAGTACTTCAACATGCAAAATAAATGATGTCTATAAACAAGTATTTGATCACAGGGCAATTTAAAATCTACCTTGCTTCTCCATGCTTACACAAGCCTAATTAACTGAGATACTAACTAGTAAAAATGCTCATTACTTTCTTCCTTTCTTCTTTAATTTTTTTCTCTTTTCCTT
>WBMY01012950.1:0-164175 GCA_013397315.1 Donacobius atricapilla
AGTCACTCTAGGACACCACAGAAACCACCCTGTAGCAAAACCTTGCCACACAAACCCGATACATGCACTTTCGGCGGGTACAAATACTTTAAGATTAAATCCAATAGGACAAAATGCCAGGAGAGAAATCATATCTGTCTTAACACAATCGGAAAATTTTATCTATTAAACACACTTTCCACCCAGCTCAACCAGTTACAATTAAACAATGAAAGCACTGGCCTGAATGAGGAATCTAAACAGGTGCAACAGGTGAGACATTGTAATAATATCATTACTTTATGATATTATTAAAATCCTTAATTGAAGTCCATGGAGCCAAGTCTCCCAGCTTTTCCTCCCTCAGTGATTTGCTGCTGAAGGAAAGGAAAAGTTCCAGAACACTGCCCAAAGGTAAAGCTTCAAGTACACTGATCACACCAACTACTAACAGTAGTAATCTAGAGCTGTCGTGATAGCAGTATACTTCCTCCATTGTTTGTTTTAATTCAAACAGGTAGAGCCATCGATTTTGCTGAACTTTGCATATATCACCAATACTAATACTCTTTCAAAGGTAATTCTGATATTAATATCCCAAGCAGGGCAAGTAATAATTAAAATATGGTAAGTTCCATACAGAGGTTTCCAATATTAATGTGAAGCACCTTAGTCAATAAAAAAGAACAGTAGTTTTAGTTCATAGAAATGAATATTTAAAAACAATACTAGAATGCATTTTCTTTTGGTTGTATTTTTCCCCTTGCAATATTCACTCTTGACAATAATGTCATTGCTTTCTCTGACTAATGCCTTTTATTTTTCCCTTACAAGAGCTGAAATGATGACACATCTCACGCATCCCTCCCCCATCACTGGGCAGAAATATATAGCTCCATAGATACATCTCAAACACCTAGATAGCTCTTTCCACAAAAAGAATCCAACTTCAAACCTCTTTATTATGGGCCCAGCTCCTCTTCCCCTCTTCATGGTGAAGAGTTTGTAGAATAAAACTGAGACTCCCCACAGGAGGTGGCATTAGCTGGTACACATCTGCAGCTGTCAAATAGAGCAGCACCTCAGAGAGATGCTTTCATACCCTCCAGGATTTTGTTTTCTAATTAGCTTTGATATATAGCCACTTCTGAGCCTGACCCTCTTCATGCACAAGTTACTGTGACACCTCGTTACTGTTTACAAGCATCCACAGTAGAAACACAAAAGCAGCCCAGGGTGAGCTCTCCAAATTCCTCACAGATTGAGTTATTTGGATTCAATAACAAGATTAGTGATTTTAGATTACTAAGGAAGAAGCCAATTACCTAGATAATGCTTGATCTGTCTCCTAGTATTAAAAAAAGGAATGGAGTTACTTGGTCGCTTGGAATTTTTGGTGGCTAAAAAATTACTATTTTGTAAATAATTTAATTGAATGCAGAGTGCTAATGATGCAAACTCAATAGCTTTACTCTTTTAAAAATAAGTAATGGACTGCCCATGCATAAGGCAATGGCACAGCCAAATGCCAGTTTTGGAGAGTTACAGTCAAAGCCAGGTTTTGACATCTGGCCCCTGAGCTTGCCAAGCTTATTCAGTCAGGGATTGCAATGGATGACTATGTTAAAAAAGAGAGAGCAAGCTGAGTAGGGATGCAAAACAACCACCTTTCACTCCCATCTATTCTCCTCCTCCACCCCCATATGTCACAGTGCTAGTGAAAAGAGCGATATCCTGCCAAATTATCAGTTCAATCCCATGTCTGTAACAACATTTTTGGAACACTAAAGCTGTTCTAAAACCTAAGCTTGCATCAAAGTCTAATCTGTGACCTACAAGACAGGATGTGTTTGCAGTGGAGCTCAGAAAACTGGCCTTTTCAAGCCCTACAGAATCGGTTCATCCAAATTCACTGTGATCATGCTGCTTTAAAAATGATGTTTTCCAGCACTCTGCTATCACTTGACAGTGTGTTGTTGGTGAAGCTCAAGGTACCTGATGATTCTGGACACCATTAATGGCTGATGAAGAACTGCTAGGCTTCCTCTTGTGGTTCGTTGGTAACTGAAGTTGCCTCTTTTTTATCTCTTTAAGAATATTCTCAATCCTTTCTAAAGGGTTTATGAACTTTAAAAAAAAGCTGCCATTTAGAGCCTCCCTACATTTTGATGCTGAGGGGAAACCATCCATATTAAACATAGTGATTTTGAAACTGGTTATTGAAGTTACATTAATCCCCCAAACCAGTGAGACTATTATGAGAAATGAAACTTACTTTCAGTCACTATAATTTACTTTCCTTTGGACTTTAGAAGTGATTTAAATTAAATTGAATTTAGCCTTGTTTCTTTCTGAATAAGTGTCCATATAAGAGGTTTAATCTCGTTTTATGGTTATTTAGATTAGCTTTACTGAGGACGATGAGAGAAATTACATGAGAAAAGATAAATAGAGACTAAAGAAAAGCTCTTTAGAGTACATAAAACATATTTTTTTTACCCAGCCCTTAATTTAGGCTTTTAACAGAAACTGCGGATTCAGTGGTCATTTTCTGTTATTAAATTTTCATGGAAATATTGAAATAATTTCAATGTAGGCCTTAATCGTGGTAAAATGTGTACATACACATACTTGTCTTTGGAATCAGTGGATTACACAAAAGTATGAGAGTAAGCTAGCTGTGCTAATGTTCACAAGGTACAGGCCTGGAAGTACAAAGCAGGGTATGGCAGAAGGAGGGGCCTTATTGCTCTGTTGTTTATCCATTTCTAGGCTCATAAGAATAGAAAGAGTAATTTATTTATTTTTTTCAGCTTTCCCCAGGGGTTCATGCCTCAATTTTCCTACTGGGACATCAGTGACTAGCTGTTGACATTTGCACTGAGGACATATTTGTCTCATTTCAGCAGTTTTTTACAAATTTTTACCCCTTGTCTTTTTTGTAGAAGACAGCTGTAATAGTCCTGTTCCTTACTTGTGAGGGACTATGGAAATCACCATGTGTAAGTGGCCTCTGCTGCCTATTTACCACCGATGGTCCAGAAATTATGCTAATGCTCCTGCAGTGCGTGTGGTAATTCCCACCATGTTTCAAACTGCCTGTGGTTTTAAGGGAAGACAAAGGAGAGTGCCATGGTCTGAAGTACTCTCTTTTTAACTCTTCACCTTTAAAAAGACCGGAACAAAATGCAATATGTATTTCTTTTCTCAGAAAACAATTAGAAATTTGATTAGCTACAAGCATTGCTCCGAGCTGAAGTCAAATGTGCGCTACCAGTTCAGGGCTTGACCCTTCCAATTGTGAAGTTTTCCAAGCAGGCCAATCAGTAACAGAGTACTACAGAAACCCTAAACAACACCATTCCAGGTGCTACCTCTGCCAGATTCAAGGATAGCTCTGAGATCAATAGGGTGAAAAATTTGGGTAATGGTTCATGTGTTCACTATCTGCTTTTTACAAAGATTCAAGATTTCACCCATACTTTTATATGTACTCAGTACCATTGAACTCCTTTCCCCTGAGCAATTTATTAAGCTCTGTGGTGTGCAATTCATAAGTGTAACTGTTCATAAGCCGTGCAGGGATTCCCCTCTCTGAAAATTCAGTACTACAAAATTTTGAAGAGCATCCCATTCTCTCTAACAAAGAAAGGGTGAGATTAAGCTCCCCAAGGAGCTTTACTGACATAAAGTCTGGCAGTCTAGCCTGACCTCCTGAGAGTAGTTCAGCTGTGGCAGTGACAGAAGAGGAACTGGACTCAGAGCCAAAAGTAGAGCCATTTGGAGAAAACAGAAGTGTAGTGAAGGTAGGGCAGAAAGCAAAGAATCACCTATACAACACTACACACAACTTCAGATTTAAGCATTTTATTGCATTGCCAACATCATATTTTTATTCTGTCCAAGTAACCAGTCAGCCAAATTTCATGCAGCAGCTGTTGTCCCCATATCCAGATGTGCTTATGTGTCATTAGATTGGAAACACAGGGGCCCTTTTTGAGCTGCATCCGTATTTTCCAGAAGACCATGGCTGATGATCAAAGTCTGGGATCAATTTTTTCTGGCCTTCCTGCTGTGGATTTGACTCATCAGAATTTAGGCTGGGTCTTGAACAGGACATCATTGTGTAAAATAAGATCAAGGCACAGTTGAGGAGTTCCTGAACGGTGTTCGAAAAAGTGTCATGATGCTTACCCCCTGCCCGGATTAATTTTCAAAGACTTCGGGAACAAAAGAGTATTTAAGAATTTTGAGTGCAGGCTACACATAATTTGGTCCAAGAGAGCACTTTTCCTTTGCCCCCCATGGTGCCTAGCTTGCTGAAACAGCTGAAAGGCCTGAGTTTTAGTGATAAGATGTTCTCAAGTTCCCAAAGCTATGCTCCAGTGAAAGGCTAAATGTTACTATTTAGTCGGAACTGAGCATCCAGCTGTTTATTTTTCTCAGAAACCTCAACAGTTACTTTCAAGCATACAGCTGAGAAAGGAGGTCCTCCTCTGAACAGTAACAACTGACAGTCTCTGAGGAGACCTGAGCCATCAGCACTCCCATTCAGCAAGTTTGGCTCTACCTGAATTCCAGCAGAGCTCTTTGTGGATCTGCAAGTCATGGGAAAGGGCATTGTGCCAGGACCTGTATGGGCAAAAATGCAAGCTTCATGAGCCAGGACAGGGAACAGGGATCAGTGGCAGTACCTTCTGAAAGGCATGGCATACCTGTTACCAGTTATCCAGCTGTTTATTCACCTGGTTAAAACCCCAGAAGGGATTCTGGATATTAATATCAGAGCCTGAGTTTTCTATTTTGCAGGTGAGTGCCCATACTACCACATTTTCTGAAGTGCACATGGTCTCTGATTTTTCCCAGAGTCTTAGGACTTTTCCTACATAGTGTGATCATGTCAAAGAAAGACATGAACGCTGACCGCATCAGATTAACTTTCTTCCTTACAGACATGAAAGAAAGTACCAGAAGGTGTTTTTCTGTTACCACACAAGCTGAAGAAGGAAGTTGTCTTGGTTTCCTACTTTCTTCATTACCCTGTTGGCACTTCCAACCCTGCATGTGCAAAGGGACTGCCTGTATCTTTGCAAAACTGACTGTAGGCTTCTCTCTAGTGAGCAGGGCACCATGCTGTGGATCCAGACTGCATATATAGATATATACGTTTGTGTGTGTGTGTAGGCATGCATGGATGTGAATGTGGAGGTGTATATTCCTCCAGTCTTGCCTCAGATAAGCTCCGTTGAGGGACTGGGTTTGAGACATTTCGTTGTGCTTAGTGTCTCCTAAGGATAAGCCTTAGATGACTTCTACTGAAGGTCACATGTTTGTCTATAATTTCCCTTTTGAGGCAAAATCTTAGCTCTGGGTTCCACTCCAAGGCCCAGAAGTGCTTGCAGGGTGTTATTTTCAAGTATACGTACCTTCTATTGGATACAGACCTCAGATATCCAAAAAGACTTGTTGTCTGCTTCTCGTATAACTTAGTTCTATGAAGAACATGGAGATAATTCATGTATATTGTGACACAGGGAATTGGATATGTACCAACAGGAGCTAAAGGGCACAAGTGGTTAAAGGGAAGATATGTTTAGAGTTTTGCACCATGTTGTTATGGGCACCTGCATTTTGGGAAGGGGAAGAGAGGATTAAAGGTTTCTCACAGTTGGGCCACATTCCTTTCATGATTATTTAAGTATTACACAAAGCAGATTCTAGCGCACACAAATATCCGATTAGTGAAGATAAGACTGGCCAAGGAGAAGGCATTCAGTGTATGAGGTCAGTTATGTTTTGTTGGAATGAAATTTGCTTATGAACAGTGTTCTGGTTCACCAGGGAAAGGTTTAGGCACCCTGATTCCTTCCTGGATTTTTTTTCTTGGTTCAGAATGGTATAGACTTCACAGAGTTTGTGAAATATCGAAATGTAAAGTTCTTGCTAAAGAAGCCGTACTAGCTTTGAGGGTGGAAATGCTTATTGCAGTTTATTCTGGTAAAAATGCCAGTAAAGATGGTGATGTTTAGAAATATGGTGTAGTACTGCCTAGAAAATAGTTCCTTTTTTGGGTGTGAGCTGACTTCTTGTTAGGTAGCTTTGACAGTCTAATCTCAGTAGTATAGATTAAGCCACAGAGTCAGCTCTTCAGTCTTGTAGTTTTTTGTTTGCCAACAAGTTCATGAAAACAATGATAAAATGTAAATCTAGATCAGTACTTTAGTGCAGACTAATTGTCCCTGTTACCTTGCTCTGGGTCATGGAGCAGTCTCTGAAAAGGTAGACTGCTCTTGTTTGAAGTAAACAAAATTGGGTGCTTCAGAAGAGCCTTTAGTGTGCTCCAGCCAGTTGTCCCATTCAGTCCATAGGACAAAACTAGACCTAACTGAGGTACCGCTCCCTGAAACAGGGATAATGTGTCCTGCAGACCCTTAACACCAGCTGTCCCACTTTGTGGATTCACTGCTATTACACATCACCTCTTACTAATGCAGAAACCAGGCTTTGTAACCATGACTTTGGAGCAGAAGGGGAAGCAAAATGTATTAAAGCATTTCATACCCACGTGGCTTCAGTGTTGGATTTTGTCACTGAGCAGCACAGGCATTTTTGCCACTTAAGATCAAGATTTGTGGAGTGATTAGGCTGGCATTAGGTTTTTCATAGTACATTTATTATTTCATAAGAGAACTAGGTTCCTCTGCATGAGTAAGCAGAACAGCGTGACTCCTTGTCTTCCTCTGGGACTCATGGCGTGAGATAGGGAAAGGCTGTTGCAAATAAATCAACAGTATTTTGACTCTACTGGAGAAACCTCTCTGTGTGGGAACAGAGATCTGTGACTTATGTTGTTTGTAGTTTCAGTACGGTCTTCTCTTCTGGCTAGCACAGTCTATGCCCTAAAAATAAATGCAGATTGTGGGTTTGCCCAGAGGAGACTGCAGAGCAAATTGGTCTAAAATTCTAGATAATAGATATAATTATGTTGGTTATGCTCAAGAACATTAGTTTCTTCTGTGAAACTGTAAGTTGTATCTTGATTAACAGAATAGTTTTGATTTAAGGATGGAACACAATGGCCAGTTTTGACACGGTTACTTGTTGCCCTGATTTTTGAGCCTTCTCTTCTATTTCACAGTTTCTTAGTTTGGGTTTCTTCTCATGCTCTGGTCTGTAAACACAGCCAATGTTTTTGTAATTTCAAGGGAAGTTTTCATTCCTGTTCTTAGAGATATAGACTGCTGATAGACAGTTGTCTTGACCAATGAGATGGGGAAAGGTATCAACCTTCCCCCACAATCCCTGGCCTTCATAAAAATACTATAACTAGAGTCAGACCTTTTAAAATAAATCAGTTTCAGTTTTCATACCTTCTAATCAAAGTGTGTGCGTGTCTGTGTGTGTGTGACGAACGGCGTCAGTTTCTGAATAATTTTTTGGAAATAAACTGCCTGGGAAACTGACCTAGGTTGCACAAGGAGGCAGTCCAATGAGTAGGTACTCCCACAGTCACCTTGGAAGAGGTAGTACTAAAGGAAAGACTTCAGGCTTCAGCTGTCAAAATGCTGTTTGTTCAGGCTGGCTTAGCTCCTGACAGGACCAGTGGGGAGAGACATCTTTGCTTGGCAGTGTGCCCCGGCCATCTATGTGTGGTGTACTCTGCTTGGGAAACCTCTCTCTTGCTCTCTCAGAGCTTATTTTATACTGGATACTTAATATTTGAAGTGCTGAGGTGACTTCCACCCTAAATTTCTGTTCCCTCTTCTGCCCTCTTCTCCTCAGTGTGTCACAGTAAGAATTGCATCTGTTTGCAAGAAAAACTCATGTTTATAAAACTGAAACAAAACACCTTCTCTACCTCCCAGGATCATTTTGCAGTTAACTCAAATATTTTTTGTGATCAGGCTCCTCAGTATTGGAGACAGAAGATACTAGAAGATCCTAAAATTTGCCACTATGAATTATAAATAGAAAGTGTTTTCACATCTCATATGACCTTATACTGAAAACATGATTTTGATCATTTAGGGACAATAATTTCTCAAGCATGTTCTTGCCAATGTCTTTAAGAGAGTGGCAGAAATTACACCTAATAATTTTCCCGTGAGGTACTGAAAAATCTTTATATTTGGGCTGATTTTCCAGGGCATTAAATGACTTTGTTAGAGAGAGGCCAAGCTACAATGTAACATGGGGCATTGTGATTACTAAAGTACTGGTTGTATTGCTTGTTGCAAGCAGTGTGGAGAGAGACTGTGTCAGTTCAAAGATCAGTGTGGCATCCTCAGCCTGTCCTTTTCTTTCCATCTTCTCCTTCTCTTGCAGAAAAAGAGTTTGCAGTGAATTGCTTTTGAAAAATTGAAGACCTACAGAATAAACTGAGGGCAACAATTTATGCTGCAAATGGAAAGAGATCTGATAAATGGGGGTGCATTTTCTATTTGAGAAACACAGCAAGTTGAAAAACAGGGTTCTTGTGTGCTTTATATCTGTGCTTGATGGGACTGTCTCAGATCTTATTGGAGTTTGTTATGCCATCCAAAATAAGTTTTCTCATGCTAATCACACTTTTTGCTCTATAGCAAAACTAGAGCTAACTACTCATAGCAAGAAAACCCAGTAGCCATATGAACATATATGGACATATGAAAGTTCGCTGTTCTGAGCTGCTAGGAGCTTGAAATCTCTTCTTTCCATGGGGTTATTTCTGTACAAAAGCTAACTCAAATATTTACAAGTATTAATTGGTACATGTACTACTGTTGTGGGTTGCAATGCAAGATGTAACTAGAAGCATGTATTCTATTCCCAATCTGTTGAAAACTGTTGGAGAGGGCTTTTTTTTTCTTTATCTCATAACTCTGGAGGGGAGGGGGCAGGTGTCTTACTGTTAATGGGCCAAATATTAAAACCAGGTGGAGCAACGTCCCTTATCTCCACCATGACCATCCTCCCTCCAGGGGGATATCTGCTGTTAATGGGCTATTAAGGGTCACTCATAACTGATAAAATTACATCATCCCATTGTAAGATGCTCCACCCAGTGGAGACAAGAATTTCTGCCTGGATAAAAACCTGACAGTCAGAAACACCAGCAGCCTGCTCTCTGCTGGATTCCCAGAGGAAGGCTGGACCCCTCTTGCCATCACTGGACCCTTTCTCCAGGATCATCTCTACTCCAACAGAAACACATCTGTCACTCCAGGAGGACTTCTTTTGGACTGCTTCCAACACCCTGACCAACAGGGTGTCAGCTTGTATTTTGATTCTTCTAGGATTTTTGTTTCTTTACTTGTTTGTTTACTTGGTTTCTTTTGGGGTTTTTTTGTTGTTGTTTGTTTGGTTTTTTATAGTCCGTGTAAAGAACTGCTATTCCTATTCCAATATCTCTGCCTGAAAGCCCCCTTAATTTCTAAATTATAATAATCTGGGGGGAGGGGATTTGCATTCTCTACTCCAAGGGAAGCTCTGTCTTTCTCTGGCAGACACCTGTCTTTCTAAACCAAGGCAACTACTGTAGTATCAATCAGGGCAGCATCTGAGGACCTTCACCTTATTTTAGGTGTGTTCACTTTTGGTGAAAACTGTGTGTTTACCACTCTAGATATGTGCTTTGGCAATGCACAAATGAAACAGACCTCTGCATAGTGAAATAAAGCCGTTTGGTGGATTTCAGTTGTTGTTCTGAAAAAAAAGCAGAGCGCAGAGGTTTACTGTCATCAAACACATGCTAGGCAAGTGGCACAGCCAAGATGCAGCATTGCATAACTATGGCAAGGCAAAGTTCAGGAAGATGATGGGCACTGACAACTCATTTCCCAACCTGTCTCTAGCTGGTGTATTTGTCTGGGAGTCCTAAGACAACTAGGGCAAAAAATGCTAACTTATTCCAACCTGAGGTAGGAAATGAAGGCTTGAGAAGGTAAATATGCACAAATAAGATGTATTCAGCTGAAAGAATCAGCATGCAGTTCCTTATTCTCTGGGGAACATTGGGAGATGGCATCCAACAATTTGATTTTCCCAGGGATCTCAAAGCATGCATAATGTTGAGTCACGCTTGGAAAAAGAAGGCAGTAGTCCTCATTCTGGGTGGGACTGACAAATAAATAGGAATTGTATTTCTTGATAATGCTTTCATTGCTGTCCTTGGTATCCTTTGGTTGATTTTATTATCTTTGCAGTTTTGTTTTGGACAACGCCAATAAAAGTAACAAGTGATGTCTGGAGAAAAGACAAAAACAAATCCTGAGCCTGACTATGATCTGCCTCTTCAGCTGGGGCCTTCTGGAGGGGAACAGCCTTGTCATCAAGAGGCCACTGTCAGAGGTACTGTTCCTGGATGCTATTTGAAGCTTCCCCTAGTGGCTGCTTATTTCAAGAGCCTTGGCTTTTCCTTGCTCTGGAGCTGACATTCAGACATGAGTAATGACAGCCAGGCACTTGCTTTTAAGGTGAACATTCATATATCTCAGTCAGGGGACAAAAGAGCAGCTGAGGGAAATGGGGTATGTGAATATTTATAGGCACACAGAATGCATGATTTCCTCTTTACTGCTACACAGGCTTGAAAAAAAATCCCAGAAAAGGTTGGCAGAGGAAAAGCATTAGTCCAGGTTTGTTACTTGGCTGACAAACAAATAGGTGGTGTATTTCTATTCTAATGTTTTCGCTGACATTTTTAGTATCATCTATTTGGTGTTACCTTATTTTGATCCATAAATACTTGCTGACGTATATTTGAGCTGCAAAATACACTCTCTATGTATTTTTAGAACAAAATGACCCCTACCCTAATTTTTACACAGGGGAAGAGCAAAGTGTGGAACAGTAATTGAGCTTTGAGTTTTGTATTTGCAAGGAGCTTTGCATATATTAATGTGTTTGAAATTAACGATCCTTTAATTAGCATGATAAACCAGAAAACTAAAGCAAATAAAGGATGACCAACTCTTCCTTTAAAATTTTCAGAATCTGTGAACCCTACTGATATGAGAACTATCAGTGTTTAAAATGTGTGTTTGTTAAGATTACAAAAGCCTGCACATGACAAGAGAAAAAAATCTGCTCATTAAAATAAAAATAACATTTTGAAAGTTTTTAAGAACTATTTGCATATCAGAGAATCGAATCCAGTTTGGAAATACTCTTCTAGCACAGTTCACTAGCTGTTTTTCCTGAGATTAGACTAATCAGCTAGCACTGAAAGAGCTGGCATTTGGTCTTACTGATTCATTGCAAAAGTACACTATAGGCTTTGATTAAGGTTTTACACTGCTGTTAGAAAAATGCCTTGTTGCAGCAGTGAGGAAATTTACATTTTCCACATCCATGTGGTTGGATATTATGAATGAAAAAGAATTGTGTAAGGAGTGTGATCTGGATTAAACCAGGGAGACCTCTGCTTGTCAGCCCAAACAGCAGAGCGGGCTGCAACTTATCTTGTGTTTAGTAAGCAGATAAGACAAAAACAAATAGGATCTAACAAGAAGGAGGCCATAAGAAGAGAGAAGAAACTGTGGAAGTTTTGCAGCTGACACCCACAAGTGTGGGTGCAATCAACGTGCTTGGGGGCAGGGCTGTGCTCAGAAGGACCTGGGGCAGCCCAGAGGAGCAGCCAAGAGCAACCTCTTGAAATTTGGTAAGGAAAAATGAAATTCTGCCCTGAGGTAGGGAAAACTACGAGGATGGATTGGCTTTGCTGCGAGGCAGCTCTGCTGTAGGCACTCTTTGGTTTTGGTAGATGGTAAGCTGGGTGTGAGCCAGCAGTGGATCTGGCAGCAGCAATACCCTGGACATTATGAATAGAAACAGTCAACAGAGCAAAGGAAGGGATTACTCCCTCAGCTCAGCATTTGCCACAGTACATTTAAGCTACTGGATTGACTTTTGGCTCCCCAGTTCAAGAGAAACATTGATAAACCTTAGTAGCACCCAACAGCTGTCCCCCGGCACCTACAATGAGGATGGAGCCAGATACTTCAAAGTGGTCTGTGGTGGGAGGATTCTGAGCTGAAAGCTGACCCTGCACTGAGCAGGTGGTCGCATTAGAAATAAGAAGCCCCTTACAAACTGAGATGTCCTGTAGCCCTACAAATAGCATGAAAGGGGAGTAAACCAGGCAGAAAAAAATACTGGAGCAATTTGTCTGCAGAATTTATCTGTTCATGTGCAGAAAGGTCTTTCCCAACCTGGGTCACAAGTGCTGTTTATGCACTGGTCTTGCAGCCCAAAGAGGCAGTGTAGTAGAGTAGCAGATAGATTTCCATGCGGATAACCATTCAAAAAAGACATCCATTCCACTCAGTGAGCAAAGCAAGGCTTCTGAAGTCTCAAAAGGGAAGCAGACCTGGAGAGAAAAAGAGGCACTTTAGGCAGATGGTGAGACGATGAGAGGTGCTCAGGTAGGCACAGGCATTCAGCCTGGGGCTGGACTTGGGTCTCTGAGTCCTCATGAATAGTAAGAAATTAAAACATCCAAAAAATCCTTTGAAGCATGCTGATTGGTTTTGTTTAGGACTGACTAAGATCTTTGGGGGTAAAAACTAAAATTGGAAGACAAGATCAAATGCGTAATTCAAAGTTATAAGAGAACATGAGTCACATGCTGAATGCCACAAAATCAAGTCTCAGGCTCAGAGATACTATTAAAATACAGTAGTTAAAAATCAACATACTGTTTTTGAAGGAAGTTGCAGCCAATTTGCTGATTAATCCTCCTTCAGTCCCATGGAACAAGTACTCTTTAGCCTCCATAAAAAGCATCAGAGGCTAAAACTCCAAGGCCCTTGAATACCTTTTTTAAAGAAGTTTTTTAAATCAATGTTAAAAAATTATATATATTCAGGGAGACTGCATGTTTTGAGTGATTCATAGCGGGTTTGATGAACTTTTTGTTTTTTGTCACTGACTTGAATACTGCCCAGCACTCAAGTAGTTGGATATCATGAGTACTATATACTGGCTGCAGTCCAGTTTCTAGTAGGCAGGTGTCTGTAATATGAAAAAACATCATCACCATTGACACTAATTTGTATCTTTATTGAGAATCACTGTAGAGAGGCCAATATTCAAATGTGTATGACTCCTTTCAGCTTTTTCAGGGACAGAAATGGAGTACCAGAACAAGATGGAAGCATCACTGGAAGATATTCATGGCTCGTNTTCAAAAAAAATCTCATTGAAAAAAGACCACATAAAATTTACCTTGCAATCAAACTGCCTTTCTGATGTTTACTTCATCACAATTGTTTGCATTATTTAACATACTCTCAAACTATTTTCCTGCACAAGAGCTTTTCCAAATAAAAAACAGAGTAGAGAACCAACCCTTAATTCACCTCCTGGCAGTCAGAGAAGACAACACTTCCAGAGTCCCACGAATGCTCACAGCTTCCCCCATCAGTTGTCTGCTGCTTTGCATAAAGGGATGTTTCCGAAGAAGGTAATTGAGTAGGGGCCTGCTTATTGGATTAATTTTAGGCCTTGGTAGCCTTTCTGTGTCTGAAACTGCACGGATATACCTGTCTCCTGGATTAGCAATAGAAGGGGAATACATCTTTGCACAGCCCTTATGAAGTCCCATCTGCCCTCTCAGTCTCAGGGAGAGCAGCTGGAGGAGGGGCTTATGAGCGGGACAAGAAAACCTCATGGCAAGGAGAATTGTAAGGCTAGATTTCTTCTTCAGCTTCTAAATAAAGAACTAGAGCCATTGTTGGGGCATGACAAGGAAAGATGCAACCAAACATTTCCTAATACAGTCCATGCTAAAAATAAATATATTTCCTTTGGTCTTTTCACCTCCATGAAAACCATGCACTCACCTACACCATCTGGCTCTCATCCTACAGCCTTTGGTTGTGATCTTAAAAATTATTTATGTGGTCTGGTGGTGATAAAGAGATAGTTGGTAAAGGAAGTAGCACAAAGAGACAATGGACCATCATGAATTTTTTTGAAAGTGCAAAGGTTCCATTAGAATTGATAGAACTTAATGATTTTGCATTATTTACTCTACTAATGGTATATCCAATTGTGCCAGTAAATTTAAACATCTCCAGTCTAAGGGAATCACTTATCTTACCTTTTTTTCTCTGGCAGAATTTTTTCTTGTGATTACTTTCTTAGTGTGCCACTTGAGGGTGCCTAAAACTTATGGACCCCAAAGATATCTATTTTGGAATTAAGTTTCTGACTGCTTCTGGATGTTGATGAATAACAAAAAATTAATATTTAGCCTTGCAGGACCAGCCAAGTCTGTGGGAAATGAAGCTTTTACTCTTTGTGCTTTGTCACCTGCCATAAACACCTAACTGTCAACAATTCATGGAATACTGTTGCCTGGTTTTGTAATTTGCAGTTTAAAACATGGCTTGGAAAAAAAATGCATTGCTACATTTCCTCCATCATTATATTGCTTTATTCCCAGAAGAATGAAAAGTATATTCAAGATTGTTTTGAGGTGGGTTAACAGCTGTCAAGAAATTTAATTGGACTTCGTTGAGTAGTTTTGAAGACTGACTCCCTTGTGCCTCTATAAACGCTATCACAGTCCTTATACCGGTGTCAAAAATTCTGCATGAAATTATTCTACTGCCAAGAGGACAGGGCTTGGAAAGAGTGAGGGAGTTGGAACATTTCTTTTTTGCTGATGTTGCTTATTGTCCTTTTTGATTATTCTGAACTTGTGTATTGCAAAGCCATTGACTTGGGGGAATTCTAGAAAAGTACACAGAACAGCTCATAGAGCTCATAGCCCACACAAATTGTTAAAGTTAGGCACCTCACAGAAACCCACAATTTCCAGGACAGTACAGAGTGAGGCACCTGCCCATTTCACTGGCAGGGCTGAGCCATTTTCAGTCACAAGTTGCAAGATCATTTTAAAATTTATTACTACATTTTAGCTTAGGGAATTCATAAACACCAAAGTCACAGAATTAGCAAAACCTGCCCCCCCCCAAAATAGAAAGGGTTTAATTTGTATGTCCTGGAAAGTCTTTCCAGCCAACTATAACACATCAAGACTTCTGTCTAGAAATTTAGAAGAAACTTGCTTTATGTGGAGAGTGAGGGAGATATGAGATACTTTTACAAGGTTTGCTCATTTTTATTTTGTAATATCTGTAAACAGAGCAGCATTATTTTCCTTGCTTATGTAGTTTAAGTAATGGATGTACAAACATCGGGTTGTAAAAATTCTGTCACCCCTAATAAATCACACCCTGTGCTGGATAAGAATATAGTGCATCACCGTCAGATTTAGATGGATAGATATCCATGGTCTACCAGGCTCTGCTTCAACCTGCTGGAAGACTTAGGAGATGCCTAACCCCAACCAGTCTCTCATTTTCTCTGCCTCTTTCTTTAATTCCTTGATTTCTGATTCATGCTGAACAGTACTTCCCAATGCCTTCATCAAAGTGAAAGGGATAATGTATCACTCACTGTTATATTCTACAAGTACAGAAGATTGTTTTAATTTTGACATTGGGGTTAAAACTTTGGTGTTGCTTAAAGCTCCAGAATCTCAGAACAGAGTCTCATTTCTAAGCAGGTGAAAAGAACTTCCTTTAAAAAATTAAGACTTTTCCATATGCAGCTTTTTTATAGATAATAATTCTCTTACTGTTAAAATGACAGAAAGAAAGCAGCATAAAAAAGAACTTGGAAACCACTTGATTACAGCATCACTTGGTTGACACTTTAATAAAAATGACATTTAAATAATATTGGATAGTAAAATGAAAGACAAAAATAAAGGGGACTTTTGGAACCTAGGATTTATTTTGATAACATTGAGTTACTTTGCAATGTTCATATCTTTATCTGCAGATATGAGTAAAAAAAAAAAATCATAGCTTAGCGCTGGGAAAAATGTTGAATAGAGAAAGGAAAGCCATAGTACATGAAAGAAGAAGGACTGCTCCCCAGTGTAAATACAGTTTTACCCAGACTTCTGTTTTACAGAAAAATACAACCTTGCCAGAACTAGGAGAGCATTAGTGCGCCCAGAGTTGTCAATTAGACCATTTGTTTGCTACTCACGAACTCTGGCCTTCCCAAAGAGATTTTGTTTTTTATATTTCTGGAAAGGATTGAAGTTTCTCAACACTGTGGCACGGTACAATGTTGTTTTAATTTTCTGGAAAAGAAAATCACTAAAAGTGTGAAGTCTTATTATAGTGCTCTATCCTATACCTGAGTGTCTTCTCCATGATCTACTGATAAAAAATTATGCCAGACATCAGCCTCGTAGATCCAATTTAATTCCTGAAAGCTAGTCTCTGTTTTACTTCTTCATCATAACTTAACATCATTAAAATTATGACTTCATTGAGAGCATCATTGTTTGTAAATAAATCTTACCCTGAAATTCTTTCATCTACTTCCTTTGGTGACTTTGTGGATCTGAGATTGTAATTAGAAATTTCAAATTAGAATTGGCAATTGAGTCCATGACTGAATGTTGATAAATTGTTTTTACACAGCTGTGAAGAAATTAAATCTACTCCAATGCTTCAGCTGTATTGGCTTCATAGAGTTATCACAGGCAAAATGTAGTAAAAGCTTACTTTTGCCATTAAAATTAACAGATTTGCTTCTGAACACATTAAAGTGACAAATCTGATGAGTTAGTAGGTGACATTTTTGGATAGTTACTCCTTGAAATTGAGCTGAACTTCAAAACATATTGTGCTGAACAGGAACACATTCCACCAAAGGAGAACATGGGACCACAATCCTTAGTGCAAAGGGAGTGAGTGGGGCCAACCAGTTTCATTGAGATGGTGGCCTTTGAGAGTGTAAAGCCTTTCATCTCAACAGCTTTTTTTCTTGCCCACTCTACTTTGTCCTGGCAAAACAGCAAAGCAAACCATAGATTTGAACAAGGTGGGATTCAGCACTGCCTAGTGAGGAAGACGTGAGTCTAGGGCACCCCACCCTCTGCTAAAGCTGCAAGTTGAGCTGGAAGTCACTGCTTGGCACTCATCTGGTCTCTCTTTTGGAGCTTCATGGCACTAGTTGTCTGCTAGGCAGGCTTCTGGGATAATTTTTTAATTTGGTTTGCCCAGCTCAGTCTCCATTGCACTCATTTCATTCAGTTCCCAGAATAATAAAAATTCTTCCCTGCTTTGGTGTGAGATCATCAGCAGATCTTGCTAAGAAGTCTTGCACTGGATATAGTCTCCTCCTTTTATAAGGGCAGAACCTGTAATACCCAGAAGTATCAAGAGATAATGATTTGCATGTGTTTGGTGGCAATTTTTCCCAAGTCGGTAGGGTGCAATCTTAGTGCTGTGAGTTTTCAGTGACTGTGTCTAATTTTGTAAAAAATCTCCATGTGTGAACATTTGGGGTTGTACTATGCCCCTCTCCTGACCATCATCTTGAGACTTTATCTTGAGATTAAGGTATTTTCAAGGAAATGTTGAAGAGGGATCCCCATTCCTATGCCACCCCTTGCGATGGCATACAGTACTCTGCTCCTAGTTTTCAAAGAGAATCACAGGGTCATAGACTAACTGCGGTTGGAATGGATCTCTGGAGATCATCTAATCCAGCTCCCTACTACAGCAGGTTGACCTAGACCACAGAATGGCATCTGGGCAGGTTTTGAATGTCTCCAGAGAAGGATACTCCAAAACCCCTCTGAGCAATCTGTTTTAGTGCTCTGTCACCCTTGAGACTTCTGGTCTCTTAACTTTTTTTCCACCACAAGAGACTTTGCAAGTTGAATGGAATTAAGAATAAAATAAAGTTTAGCATCTCACGAGCAAGCTATGCAGAAAATCAGGAAGAGAAAAGATGAGCACAGTTTATGTTTGACAGTCATAAAGGTAGCAAAGGATGTTCAAGACAGAATTACCAGTAGATACCCACAGGGAAAAATCCAGTTTGCCGTCTTCATGACAATAATCCTATTACTCGGGATTGTAAATCAACATATGACAAGCCATATGTGTTTCTTAGAAACTGCTTATTACATACCTAATATATCTACAGGAGAAAGAGGCCTAACGTTTTGTGCTCTTGGGTGTGGTGGATGTTCATTATCAGATCAGAAATATATTTCATAAACTTCATCTGAAATAAATCACTTCACCTTCATAATCTCTCTTGGAGCAAGATCAATTTACACAAGCCAAGGATGTCGCAGGCTGCCTGCAATCTTCCGAACTGTTGCCTGATGCTGGAGTGCCAGATTCTCATTCTCCCAAATGCCAAATTCATATTTTGAAATAGAAACAATACTAACAAATTACAGAAACTGTATGAGAACTAGCAGGCCTGATTTCCCATTATGCTGCTTCAGTCTGCACTAACATAGAGGTGAATGAGACCATCAGAGCATGCTACAGTGCCGTGCAGGAGTGTTCATGAGCAGATTTACCAGGCAGGCTTGTTTTTTTTCTGAACAAACTGAAAAACCTAAGTAGGGAAAGCCAGGAGATTATGTGAATTTGAGTCATGCACGCTTCTTACTGCATATCATCAAACTTCATTCTTTAAAATGTATTCACACTCTAAAGACTCACAATCCATGTGATTGTGCTATCATGTAGGAAAAAAGCTAACAAAATGCTGCTTGAAAAAAGAACATTAAGTAGCACAGTATCTTGTGGGCTAATTATATGGTGAGGTAAGAGCTGGAAGGGAAAATAAACAGAACTAAAGAAACTACCAGATGATACTTTATAAGGACTCCAGCACACTTGTGTGAATGGAGGAATCATTTCTTGAAGAGTTCAGAACGAAAGCACAATATAGTAATGTAGGATCCACTCCAGAAAAATGAGGGAAAATAATTGAGACAGAGGTTTCAATCTGGGAAAAAACTGAAAAACAATAATGGCAAGATAAGGGGAAGCACGAGTTACTGATTTATTATCTGGCCTCCAATAAAGTGTTTGCCATTGTACTAAACCAGTGTATTAATTCAGTCACCAACGGTTTTGAAGAAATAGACACTCACATGGTAGCATATTTGTGGACACAGACATGGAAGTCGCTTATCTGTCCTAAGCCGTGTTATAGCTATTTACTCTAATTTTTGTCTTTTGTTTTTCTGCCACTCTATTTTCCTTCCATAATCTGAGCATAGAGACTGACCACCTCAGGGAATATTACCTCATTCTTAAATGACTGTCTAGGTTTGGTGACCAGTGGCAAAGAGTCTATTTGGAGGCCAGAAACAAGCAACGTACCCCACTGGTCAATACTGGGCCTGGTTCTGTTTAAAATCTTCATTAATGACCTGGGTGATGAGACAGAGTGTAGCCTCAGAATATTTGCTGATGACACAAAACCAGGAGGAGCAGCTGATACTTCAGATAGCCAGGCTAACATCCAGAGGGATCTTTGACAGGCTGGAGAAATACGTGGACAGAAATGCCATGAAATTTGACAAGGTGAAGCACAGAGTTCTGCACCTGAGGAGTAAACATCCACAGTGCGACACACTGACGGTCTCCTGGCTGTAAAGCAGCTTTTCAGAAAAGGGCTTGAATGGTTCTGGACTAGAAGACCTCCAGAGGTGCTGTCCAAACTCAGCCATTCTGTGATTCTATGACTCCAGGATTCTGAATCTGCCATTGATCTCTGTGTTACTCCCTAGAAGCACTGGTAGTCAGCTGAGGAGAAGGATGGGACCTAGTTGCTTAGGGCTATTTGAGTTGTTTCAGAGAATCCCTCCCTGTTTCCAGATGCTGTAGAGAAGGAACTCATACAGATGTTAGATTGTATCTCCAAGTGTTACTGATATATCTCAGGTTCACTACTGACGCTGTTCATCACACAGACATACAGAGACACGCTTTGGTGAGAAGGCATGAACTAACTATCTTTATTAAAAAGGTCTGACTCCATTTATAGTATTTCCACAAAGGCCAGGGACTGGGGGAGAAGGTTGACACCTCTCCCCCTCCCATTGGTCAAGACAACTGTCCATCAGATGTCCATATGTCCAAGAACAGGAATGAAAACTTTCCTTGAATTTATGAAAACATTGGCTATGTTTACATCACCCAAGCATGAGAAACAACCCACAACCATGAAACACTGTGAACAGAAGAGAAGCTGAAAAAATCAGAGCGACACACTACAACACACCACAGCACACCAAACAATTGTCACCTCCATTTTTTTCTGTTAGAGGTGAATCAAGCCCTAAATTGAAGCAAGGTCAAGTGAATACCACTCTTCCTCAGGACTTTTGAAAAGATTAGACTAGTAGAATGTTCAAAAAGACAATTGCCATGGATATGTACCTGCTTCCTTGCAACATGCCTGAGCACATCCAAGATACCCCCTTGACAGTGGTCTTTAGACACATGATGCTGGACAGGCAAGTTATGCTGCAATACTGAAAAAAAATCATCATATCGGTGTTCAAGTGACTGAATCCCATCCAGTAGAGATCTTCCTCATCCTTTCTTCATATAGAAACAAGATACTGTCTTGGTGTGCAACATGGCAGCAATGGTCCATTGCTGTTTTGGCTTATGCATTCAGAGAGTCACTGCACAAAGAATGTTTTTTACCTCTAGATTCAATGTAAAGTAGGTGTCTGCCTGTCAGCCACGTATCTAAAATCCCATTATAGAGAACAAAAATCTAGCCACTACATTCAATAATCTTGGCATTGTTGACTAGGAGCATGCATTTGAGCAGCTGTGTAACTCTTGAGGCTCCACTGACTCATGAAGGTAGGAAATGATTTGTACAAATATTGCCTTGAGCTTTGGGAACCACAGGCATGCTCAAAATGGTGCAATGAAGGCTGCATAAAGAGTTTAGGAAGTATTGGAGGGTAATGAAACTCATAGATGGGGAAAGATCCTGACTCTACTCAGTGTCTGAGATGAAACATTTGTTAAAAAAGGGTACTTCAGTGGAACATGCTATGGTCAGGACCCCGAAGGGCTTTATCCTGAAGGAGTCCCAGCAAGAACCAAGTCATAAGTCACTCCAGAAGAAACTACCTGTCAGCAACAGAGGTAATGGCTGAAAGAGAAAACAGAGAACAGTAATTAACTCTGTCTCTCTACTCTGAAAAAGATGCGATATATTTTATATCTTCAAGCACGGGTGTTGCCCTGATTTTTTCAGCCTTCTTTTCTGTTTCACAGTTTCATGTTTTGGGTTCTTTCTCACGCTCTGGTCTGTAAACACAGCCAATGTTACTGTATAGTTTCAAGGAAAGTTTTTCATTCCTGTTCTTAGAGATATGGACAGCTGATGGACAGTTGTCCTGACCAATGGGATGGGGAGAGGTGTCAACCTTCTCCCCCAGTCCCTGGCCTTTGTAGATATACTATATATGGAGTCAAACGTTCAAATAAAGTAGTTTTAGATCATGCCTTGTGATCAAAGTGTGAGTGTTTGTGTGTGTGTGACAAACTGCGTCACACAGGTGAGAAACTATTAAACTCTCATGAATATTCATGCTAATTTTTAGTTCTTCAGAAACATTTTGTGGGGATGAAGCATTGTGATGGGAGCCTTCAGGCTTATTGGCTTGAAAACAAATGGGAAAATAAAATTAATGAATTATAGCTACAGGACTACTTTAAAAATGGCAATCTGGAAGAATGCCTCCTCTACTGGAATCACAGAGTCATAGAATGTCTCTGGTTAGGTTGGGAGTCATCCTAAAGATCACACAGTCTCAAACCCCTGACAAGGGCAGGGACACCTTTTACTTGACCAAGTTGCTCAAAGCCCTAACTACGCTGGCCTTTAATACTTCTAGGGATTGGGCATCCCTGACTTTTCTGGGAAATCTGTTCCAGTGCCTCATTACCCCCACCATACAGAATTTCTTCTGAATAGCTAATCTAAAACCCCCTTCAGGAAGATAAAACAAAGAGCAGACATTCTGAAGCTTGCACTGTACTCCTGGAAACAACTTGCTCTTTTGCCTCATCAGCATTCTGAGAAGAAAGCAGCGCATTATTGAAAAAGTGACAAAGTCACTACCCACATCATAATTATGAAGTACAGTAATATTCCCCAAAGTCTTCCCCCTAATGTTAAAATCAATGTAAGTAAAGTAACAAGAAAATATGTGGCAGCATTTTGTCTGATCGCTGTAATATATTGAGCGTGGGTGGTGCAAAGAGATCGTTTCTAACATGGAAATCATTTCTCTGCAATATACTTTAGATTGAGGGTTGCACTAGTCAAACTGACTCTTTTATCCTTTGTACTTTAGCCCATTCACAGTCACTTTCAAACATTCATTTGCAAAGGACTTGGTGGATTTGTCTCATATTGATGCTTGGAGTGGCTACCTAGAACAGAGGCTAGACAGAATTAGAAGAATAAAGTAGATATTTATTAAAGGCCTTCAATAGAGACACTTTGGGTAGTACAAAAGCCTCGCAGGGGCTACACCCAAGATGGACTAGGGTGAGAAGTTTTTCAGACTAATATAAATTTCTTCTATTTGCATATCAGAGATTAATTATCCAATTGCGGCTTCAGGTAATGAAGTCACATTCCCCCCCATTTTCTCCCCCCAACTGACTTTTGTTTATACTTTTCAGGGCCTGAGGCTGGGATGGTGACTGTGGTTCTAAGGCCTGGAAGGATTGGGTTTTTTTGACCAAAATGTGAAGAAAGCTTACCAACACTTTATATGAAGTTCAGAGTTATATACTAATGCAGTACAGGATCTGAAAAATATAAAAGCTAAAAACTTAAGGCATCATTCCATATACACTGTTCCACTGCAGGGTAGTAGCATATAAGAAACAAGAAAATTTTAGAATTTGGAACATTCTTAGCAAATTTTTTCAAACCTTCATAGACTATGCTCATAGATAGTCATCAAGTATTTTTTGCCTATACACTAATTTGCTACCTAAGGATATTCTCTAAAGACTTTTTGATCATTATATTCTTGTGTTGTCTGTTGTACTTTACACGATGATCATGTTCCTTATATTGTAGACTTTTTACTTTCAAGGCAAGATACAGTGATAGAAATTTATCATACTTATCTCTTGTGAGTTCATATTTCATAACAGGTAGAATTTCCTGGAGTGGGTCTGCCTTTCAACCATTTATTTTTATTGTTATTATTGTTGTTTCCATTGATGTTTTTTTCCCCAAAACTCCATGTTAAAATGCAATCGGGTATTTTCACTAGCAGGAAAAAAAAAAAAAAAAAAGAAAAAAGTGTTTCTAGCTTATTTTCTCATCCATTTAATTGCCCATTTTCCCATTTTATATGGGATCTTAATGACACAATTACGAGGTGTGAAATACTGGTAGATAGATTTCTATCACCCCAAGGGAAAAACATCAATGCCCTTATTAGAAGTTTATTGATGCATTCCTTCATATTCAGAATTATCCCACATAAACTTTCAGGATGTTTTTCTTTGCAAAACCATGGGAAAAAAATATTATTTCCTGATGTCATTTATTAGTCAAGAGACAGAATATCTAAGGACACACTGCTGGTAGTTAGGATAATGAGATATGAAATTTCATGTAGTTTTTAATTTTTCTGCAATGCTTCTAGGTTAATTTGAATACTCCAGGGTTATGGACCTCTAATACTTGATCTTACACTGTTTTATACCTTGGGTAGTATTTTGGCAGGGGACAGAATAGGCTGATATGTCCATATTATTCATCATAATGACACCTCTCGAAACATCAGAGATACATATTGAAGTTTTTTGGGCGTGGGCTGTGAGATGAATAGTCTTCAGGACTCCTAGACTTTAAATTTGGCATTCCTATTTAAATCTATGAAACGATGGTCACGCATGTCACCAGGACTAAGTACACTATAAATTTTGACTTGGAGATATTTTTTATCCGATTAATCTGTTTTGGTTTTTTTTTTTTTGTTTGTTTGTTTNTGTTGATTAGTATGTATATTATATTATTATAACTATGTATTAGTATGTATATTATATTATTATAACTATGTATAGATCTGATAAGGCAGAATGTCAAAAGCATGCTTAGTGCCGGGTAACACTGGAATTTACATGGAAATGCTACAACAAGAAAGAGATACCTATGGAATTGAAAATACAGGATATATAAAAAAACCCCTTTATTATTGACTGATGCAGCACGTCACGCACANTGACAACCAGAAACATACAGTTAAGGAGGAAATAGAGTCACAAAATGTGGAAGACTTAAATTTTATTTTATGGCTTGTTCTGTAAGTACCAGATCTTAAACTTTAATTACACCCCACCTCCTTGCTCCTTTTTTAAATTATTCATTGCTTTTCCTGATTTATTTACCTTCATTTTATTTAAGTGCCTGACCCATAACCTGAACACAAATTGAAGGACAAACCAGACATTTTTCCTTCTCTGTTACATATCAAAAGAGGAAAGAAGTTAGAAGAAACAAGAAAAGTCTTAAGAGGGACCAATTAACTTACCTCTACCCCAAGTGTGCATTCCTTTTTGCTTCCACATGACCTCACAAGACAGGCATTTGGGCTCAGCAAGACAATAATTCAGAGTGGGATGCAGTCGACCTGATGTGATGCGAAGCACCTATATTAAGGTAATTGCCAACCATCCTCAGAGCCTTGGGGCTTGATGTGGTTGTCCTTACATAGATGCCAGAGTCAGACAGGACAGCAAAAGATTACAAGTAGATCTGACACTATGCTTGTGTGGTGGTGCATCCACACCCATGCTGGTGCACTATGATCTCATAAATGCTCATTAGGCCTTGGCAAAAAGCATCTGGGTTAACCTCCTCTTGAGCTTAGTAAGGAGTTCCTGAGCTTTTTTTCCACAAACAGCCTTGGAAATTTGTTTTTTGACTGAACAACAACTTCAGTAGAACAACAATTTGGTTTTGAAATTTCACAGGAAGTTACTGATCTGAGTTATGGCCAGGACGGAAAATTATTATGATTAAAGCCAACACCCTCACAGCCCTATAAACAGTGGTCCTAAGTAAGGCCCTCTGAGCTTTTCTGGACCACACCAGGCTGTGCCCAGGAATCCTGCTCTGAATGGGGCCTCAGAGCCAGTGAACTCTCAAGGACAATTGACATTTGGAGTTGTTCTCTCAAAACTGCTGCAGAGCTTGCACAGTATTTGTTGAGTGATTCCAACCTTAAACGGAATTCAGAGAGCCGTTTTTACATGAGAAAAAATATTGTGAGGTTTGGAATGCTTTATCCTTCTTAAATGTAAATATAGTGTAGATGGCACAGTAAGTGTTTTCACTGTACCAATGAGAACCAGAGCTTCCATCTCTGAACAACAAAGAAATCTTTAAAATATCTCCCAATGGCACATGATAGAATAAATTTTTATTAATATTTTAATTCTGTTTTTCATCTGTTTTGAATTCACAGAAATATAAATTTGACAGTATCTGAAGCCAGTAGAGCTACTCCATTGTGAGACCAGTTTGAGCTTTCTCATAACTCATTTTAACTTTTATTTCCTAATTTCATTCATTACCTTCAGTAATTTTCCTTGGCTTGACAGGGGTTAAGTTAACTGTGTTGGCTTTGATACTATAAAATAATTGACCTTCAGATGTTCAAGGACATCTTGCCCCATCAACACCTTTCCATCTATGGATGTGTATGCACAGATATATGTATGTATGCAAGAGAGGTGTAGTTGAGAAATGAAGCTGAGAGATCAATGTGGTTCACTTTAAAATTTTGTAGACCGGATTATTCCCAACAGTCATGTAAGTACCTGCTGAGATTAAGTGTGAAGGTTCATCTCAAAGGTTAGCATCCTAAAAATAACCTTTGAAAGACTGAACAGTCATAACAACAGAGAAAACCATCCCTGGCAATGCCAGAGCAGCAACAGTGGTCTTTTTGAAAGTTAAATATAGCCTCACTGACCATGGCAGCCAGCTGCCTTAGGTCCTGCGCTTGGAGAGAGGGCAGCCCCAGAGGGGGCCACAGGCAGCAGCAGTACCACAGGTGCTAAAAAAACTAAATTAAAACATTCTTTGTTAAAGTTCGTGCTTAAAAGTCAGTCTCTTTAAAGTGAAAATAGTGAAAAGCGGTCGTGGTACACCTGGAAAATGATAGCAGACGGCAGGGTTTATTTTTTGAAATGAGAAGGAAATACAGAGAACTGCATTAGACACTGTCAGAGAACTAGTCCTCAGGATAGCTTCAGGCACTGGCAGTAGAGCAAACAGCAATGGGTGAGGAGTGTGGGGGTATGTGCTTTGAGGAAGTCATGCCTAGTAATGGTGACCCCCAGAGAGGCTAACAAGACCAGGTGAAGAGGGGAAAAGGGGGAAAAAAANACACCTTGAAGAATTGCCAAATGATAATGACAGATCCTAGGCTGATTCTGCCACTCCTCGAGGCTCAGCTCTTTGCCTGTTGAGAAGATGTGAAGGTATCCAGCTTCACTGAATTCATGAGGAATGTTTCACAGATATATACCTTGCGCATACTCCTTAAAGTCTGTGTGTGTGTATGTATGAATGTGCTATAGCAAATGTACTATGAATTTTGCTCTCTTAGATTCTCAAGTGCATTAGATTCCTAAGTTTGGCCTACAAGTCAGCTTGTATAAGCACTGTCGTGTTTATAGTAAATTCTGTAGGATATTTTGTTAATTTTTTAAAATTAGGTTGTTAATTAAGTGCTGTTAAGTTAAAGTGCAGATGGAACTTTTAGGCCTAAACCTTTGATAAAGTCTGGCTAAATTTGGCAAAGGGGTCTATGCTGAACTTTTTATCCTTACCTGTCCTATCCTTATCCTTTTTCCATCCCTAACCTCCACACAGATAATTTTTGGTTAGGATAATTTTAGTTCTAGCTTGATTGATTTTAGATTTGAGTCCAGTTTCTCTCTGTGTGCTTTAAGAAACTGGTAAGTAGTAAAATAAACCTTGCCAACAAGCTTTGTTGTACTTTAATATTAAAAATGCTTTTGCTGATACCTTGGCTGGTCATTTCATGAGCAACCTAAACCACTAATTTGTGACAAATTATAGGAAAAATATACCTTCAGGATAAACAGTTAGAGACCAGATGAGTTCCCTGAAGACATCTCAAATTGTTTCTCAGCTTCCATATTTAGAAAGAAGCCTATCATTAAGCCTTTTTTCCTCTACTGCACAAGAGATGGGATTTGGCTGCCTGATGCCTCTGCTTTAATCATTTTATCTGCTCCAAAGCAACCTGAATAGCCTTTAGTTCCTGTGGAGGAACATGGATGTCCCACAGAGCCTTTGTCAAGCCTGCAAGTCCCAAGAAGACATCTCATTTTCCACAAGGTATCTAAAAAGCCATTAGAAACTTATGTTTATGTATTCTAATGGTGTCTTAGGGAGTCTAGTACTCTTACTACAGGAGTCTGTGCTGGGAGCCTAAAACTGGGTGTTACAAGTCCCATGAACTCAGTTTTGTTGTCCAGAGGTAACTTCTTGTCAATGTAGGGCATAGGGTTCTTTTGAGATGCCTCTAAGGATCCCCAGTAGCCTCTAGCCGCAGTTCCAGGTGATCACCAGTCTCTCATGGGTCCTATGTTGTGGTGGATGTCTTCCAGAAACCCCAGGGCATCTAAAATACTCCAGTGTAGGCAACAGAATCAAGTATCTTTCTCCAATAAGACTGTGAGAAGCCACAATGTTCCCAGTGTTTCAAAGGATGTCCTATATAGTTCAAAATAGTGCCATAAGCCATGCTTAAAATGGCAGAATGTCCTTAGTTATGGTCATTAATAAAGGACCTGAATTATGGAGGGCAAAAGTGAATGACAGCTGAAACACATATGCTTGTGAAATACTGATGGCTTAACATCTTTTCTTGTTCTGAATTAGAACTTAAAAGTCTTTTTGAAATAGATTGTGTAAAATAGTGTAAAATAATACAGAATTTAAAAAATACTTTCATAAAAATGACCAAAAGGTCCTTGGAAACACTTTGAGTCTACTGAACTGTATACTGCTGGGGTTTTCTTGGGTATTTTTCTTGGGGTTTCTGGTGTAGTTCAGAGTTCAGCTGTTTTCACTGTCACAGCTCCTCCTGGGAGATGTAGCTGTAATGCTTTTTATTCCCATCATGTTAACTTTTCCAGACTACCTGACAGGTATTGTGGTTTATTTTTCACAGCATCTGCTGAACCTAGTGTGCAAAATTCTGATGAAAATGGTAACTTGCTCATGCATTTTTTTTCATTAAATCTGTAAGTTAATATGTAGAGTAATACTTTGAAAGAAATCCCCAGTTCATAAAAATCCTAACAGGTATGCAATAAAGAAGTGAATGGGGAAGGAAAAGAACTTGGTTACACTTTAAAGTAACCTTCAGCAGCACACAATTAAATGTGCATTTATTTACTGTGAATAAAAGTGAAATAAGATTGACTAGTTAAATAAAGAGTGTTCAACTAATTCTGTTGTGGATAATATTCATCCCTACATTGTCTTCATAGAGACAAGAGAACAAAGTATTTGCCTGCATCTTCACTTTTCTTAAATTCATGCAATGAACAACATTTGCCTTTTACACCAGGACAACCAGTTGGTAATCACAAGATTTGGCAATCTTCTGGACCACTAGTTAGATGCCATGCCCTGTTCAGTGTTCCAACTCAGGAGAAATTCTGTTTTCCATGGCCAATCTCAGTCATGCAGATCATGGAAGAAGTGGCTGAGTAACAAGGAAAAGGAGGAATGTGTGCTTAAACTGCTGCATCTAAAAACTGCCAATATCAATCCTCTGTTTCCTTCCCACAAGCAGTTACAAATCCCTATTCCATTTTTTTCCATTTCTCAGAAGACTTCTTAGTTAGAGTGAGGATGTCATTCCTCTTGCCCAGCTAAGAAGAGCTGGTTTAGGATTTTCTAAGGTTAATGTGCTTCTGTGACGTCTTGAAGAAGAATAGAGACCGTGTGTTCAGAAAACATGGAAAAACTTCAGGTAAACATAGTTCCATAGAAGTCAGAATACAACATCTTGAAGAATTCAAAATCAAATTTCCACTGTAACCCACCCTTTTGACTTTGGTGTGACCAAGTAGGTAGTCCCACTGCAGATAATACCTAGTTTTTCCAGGCAAAGATTTCTACCCCTTTGAACTTCACATCATGCTCTTTCACTAGTGAAAATCATAATACAAGGTCTGTATTAGCATGACAAGTGAGGAAAAAAATTCATAAAGATTTGCAATAACCTAAAAGAAATTTCATACATCACTGAAGGCACAGAAAACTGAAAATAAAAGAGATTGGAGTTATATTTCTTTTTAATAATGTCAGTCAAAAATGTTCCAGTCAGTGGTCTGAACACCATGGATGAGGACAGATTTACCACTTCATTTCACTGAATAACAATTTCAAAGCCTAGCAGAATCTTGGTAAAAAGAGATGGTGAAGCCTTAACTTACTGTCAACAAATCACACTAGGCAAATAATCCATTTTGATAAAATTGCTGCATGATCCTTGAACCAGAATATCTAAATGAGACAAAAGGTTTTAGAGGAAGGATGAAAGGAATTTGTAAAGAGTCAGCTACACCAAATAGGCTCATGTGCAGTTTTGCTGTCACAAAAGAAAAGAGGCAAAGCTGGGTGAAACTTACAGCCTTGTAAACTCTGTGTAACAGGCATAATAGTAAACTCTGTTAGAACAGATGTGTGTAGACTTATGACTTGAAAAAAAAAAGGACAAGAGTGTAATTGACACTCTAACCTCACTGGATGCCCAAATAGTTGCTCAGAAATTAATCAGAGTACTACTCAGATTGTAATATGGGCCTAACTTTTTTTATTCAGGGCAAGGTTTTACAAGTAGCTTGTGCAAAAGTATAAAACTTATGTTTCCACTGAAACAGGACCCTGGTTTCCATCATCCCTATACTTAATCATATCTGCCCCACACCATGCAGACAGGTGTCAATCAGTTTTGCTCAGTTCCTTGATCGTGGTCACAACTAGTCCTACAAAAATGTGACCCTCTGTGTCATGAGTCTACCACTGGATCTCATACATTGAAAAGCTTTGTGATTGCTGGTGGGAATAAAATGGAGAATGTGGGAATGCAGAATCCTTACAGTGGTCTCAAACAGTGAAACTACATTTTATCTCAGAATTAATTTATCATTGACAATTATATGCAGCAGCAACACAGAGATATTCCACATTTGGATTCTTAACATTATGCTGGATTTGATTGCTTTTCTTTCACTGAATACTCTTTCTGTTTACAGACTGAACAAAGGAAACTTACAAAGAGGGAGATAAATATACAAATTGACAAAACGATTTTATATTAGATTTCTGAACTTTTGAGATTTTATAAACATTTCCATAAAAAAGGGACATTTGTGAATTAACAACACTATTGCAGAGCAGAATGAATGCCACTTTATTTCTTTGTGTTCATGTATTTCTCCATTCTTCTTATTTTTCACATTGTCTTTACTGTTTATATTACACAAACATGCTCTGCAGAAATGTGAATTGACTAACAAAAGTAGTTAGTGGCAATAGGGATGAAGTTTGACATCAGCTGCAAGCTACAAGAACAAATGAAAAAGAAGCATGGGAACATGATTCTAAAAAACCAAAAGAAGTTAAGAGAGAATATGCTATGGACATTGTTGTATCCTTAATCAACATACTATGTTGATTAGTATGTATATTATATTATTATAACTATGTATTAGTATGTATATTATATTATTATAACTATGTATAGATCTGATAAGGCAGAATGTCAAAAGCATGCTTAGTGCCGGGTAACACTGGAATTTACATGGAAATGCTACAACAAGAAAGAGATACCTATGGAATTGAAAATACAGGATATATAAAAAAACCCCTTTATTATTGACTGATGCAGCACGTCACGCACACACAACAAAACACTCACNATATAAATTTGACAGTATCTGAAGCCAGTAGAGCTACTCCATTGTGAGACCAGTTTGAGCTTTCTCATAACTCATTTTAACTTTTATTTCCTAATTTCATTCATTACCTTCAGTAATTTTCCTTGGCTTGACAGGGGTTAAGTTAACTGTGTTGGCTTTGATACTATAAAATAATTGACCTTCAGATGTTCAAGGACATCTTGCCCCATCAACACCTTTCCATCTATGGATGTGTATGCACAGATATATGTATGTATGCAAGAGAGGTGTAGTTGAGAAATGAAGCTGAGAGATCAATGTGGTTCACTTTAAAATTTTGTAGACCGGATTATTCCCAACAGTCATGTAAGTACCTGCTGAGATTAAGTGTGAAGGTTCATCTCAAAGGTTAGCATCCTAAAAATAACCTTTGAAAGACTGAACAGTCATAACAACAGAGAAAACCATCCCTGGCAATGCCAGAGCAGCAACAGTGGTCTTTTTGAAAGTTAAATATAGCCTCACTGACCATGGCAGCCAGCTGCCTTAGGTCCTGCGCTTGGAGAGAGGGCAGCCCCAGAGGGGGCCACAGGCAGCAGCAGTACCACAGGTGCTAAAAAAACTAAATTAAAACATTCTTTGTTAAAGTTCGTGCTTAAAAGTCAGTCTCTTTAAAGTGAAAATAGTGAAAAGCGGTCGTGGTACACCTGGAAAATGATAGCAGACGGCAGGGTTTATTTTTTGAAATGAGAAGGAAATACAGAGAACTGCATTAGACACTGTCAGAGAACTAGTCCTCAGGATAGCTTCAGGCACTGGCAGTAGAGCAAACAGCAATGGGTGAGGAGTGTGGGGGTATGTGCTTTGAGGAAGTCATGCCTAGTAATGGTGACCCCCAGAGAGGCTAACAAGACCAGGTGAAGAGGGGAAAAGGGGGAAAAAAATCAAACCTAGAAATCCTTTCTATAGTTTTGTTAGAGCAAAGGAGTACAACGCTGCTGGAGGCACATCATGCATTATGCAAGTGACCACAGCTGCCCAGCTCCTCCAGAGCCTCGGTGTGGTTAGCACCAGTGCAGCTAATGATGCCAAATGTATAAGGAGTGGGTGAGGGAGCAGGAGCAGGCTCAGTCACTGGGAGATCTAAAGTACCACTGAGCTCTTTTTTTCTACAGAAACAAAAGGGTAACCAGAGAAGGACCTCCATGCACACTGAAACATACAAAGCAGCTCCTGGAACTCTCATCAGGGAGCTGCAGGGCACTGTTACCTGCTGGATCTGAGCCCTGATGTGAGCTGAGCAGTACTGGGGGATCCACAGAGGTCCAGATGTGGGAGTGATGTCAGGGCAGTGAGGAAGAGGGTGTCCAGTGCATGGTGACCCAAGGAATGATATTTTTGAAGGGCAGTCCTGGCATGTAGAGGAGGGCTCAGCCTGCTGCTGAAAAGGTGTTTGAGGAGCTGCATTGATCTACAGGGTCCAGTGGACTACTCCAGTTCTTCATTTCTTCTCCTGCCCAGGCTCATAAATCCTCACCTGCAGTGGGCAGAAAGGCCCTAACATTAGCATGCTGCTCCTCATCCTAATTCTCAAAAACATGATGGATTTTCTTGTGTTCCTGTGCTCCCCAAATCACCCTGGCAGGACAACAAGGCATCAGTGTTTAATTTCACAAGCACTTGAAAGGCCTAACTGGTACCACAAGAAGTGATGTCTTTAACAGACAGAAGTCTGCTTTGACATCAGTAAAAACAGAATTTTTCCAAGGTAAACAATAATCTGCTGGCAGCCATTCACCTTATCTGCAACTGGTGATACAGCTCAAGAGTGACGCCTTCTACGTTATCTTCTTTCTCCATATAAATGCTGAAAATGCATTATGACATGTTCTCTTTGCAAAAAACCACTTCAGATTGAGAACTTGCTTTTCCACAACTCTAAGGGCACAACAGATCACCAACCAATTTGTGAGTGGGACAATTTGGGGAGAAAATGTCACAGCAGCAGCAGCTCTGACATGGTCCAATTTCTCCACTACCCACAGCTTGCCACTCTAGAGTACTTCTCTGCTCCATTGTCTGTGTTAGCAGCCCCTCAAGCTTCCATGATGTAAAAAATTCATTACAGCTTACAACTAGCCATTTCAGAGACAGAAGGAAAAAAAAATTTTTTTCAACCCTTCAAACCAGTTCCCTTTATAGATCTGATTTCTGTGGTGGTCGAAGTCGATTTGGTGCCTCAGAGCAAACTAAACACATATGTTTGGGAAGGCTTTTAAGCTACTTGGCACCACATCCCCTTGTGCCACACAGAGAATATTTTTTCAGCCTTACACATTTCTGATGTGTATGAAGCACTGGCTTTCATGTGTCTCTTTGAGATGCAGTTGGTGGTGTGGTGGTACGTGTGACCTCAGACATCTGGACGAGCTGTCAGCCAGAACCATTAGAGTTTGCAGCACCATACTGAGGCACTTTCACATCAGATGGAGAGGAAAATATTCTCAGATATTGGCTGTCTCCCAAAACCAATACTTCCCTTGGATCACACCTCATGCAAAGCTCTGTATGAACTGAAGAGAAAGATGGGTGACAGGCATATTTTGCACAGGCAGTCTGTTGGCTTTATTGTACGTGACGACAGCTCCAGCCTGGAGGAGGCATGACATGTTGCTTTGTGCATATATATACTACTTCGCCTGCTGTTTCAGTTGATTTTGTATTTTCTCATTGGAAAAATAAGACAGATAAAAACCAACTGACTTCTATAGCAAAAAGCATATGTCAGTTGCAGGTACTCCTGCAAAGAAATAGAAACGTATACATACAGTGGAAAAGGAATACAGTTTTCATATACAGTAGCAAATCAAATTACATTTGAATGTAAAATCTATTTAATCCCTCTTCCATCCACAGTTGCTGCAAAAATAAGCCACAAATTGGTGCTGGCACTGAACAACATCACTGAGTCTGTTCAACAAAGTGTCCTCATTAGAAATTTGCATCCAGATCCTGTAGGCTTTTGGAGGCATTGCTGCAGTATCAAGACCGATAAATCATTTGTTAAGTAATTCCCTAGGATAAAATTCTCAGATACCTGCTGACTTTAATCAAGCAGAGACCAATATCCCAAGTTAGGAGGCTTGCTAGTAAGACTTCAATGGTGCTGCTGAGCAGCAGTGAGGGATTCCCAATGAGAAGGAATGGGAAAGTTCAGTAACATATCAGGCAGGACTGTCGTAGGTGGATGGAGCAGCCCATGGAGCTTGCGGTGTCTGGCTCATCCCTGTGCCCCAGCAAGGAGACAGCAGGATTTTCCTGCAGTGCTGAGGGCAGTGCCCACCTCACTCCGGTGGAAGGCTGATGGGAACCTGAGATACCACAGCTGCTGAGGTTGCAAGTCACAAGTCACTTCTGACCTTAAACACTGCTGGAAGTTTTAAATCAGTTTTATGCACTCTGGTGAAATTTGCAAGGGTTTTTTCTCTTAAGATGACCGAAAGTCAGTGTCCTGAGCAGCTAAGATCAGTTCTGTAACTCAACAGATGCAAATTGTCATTGCCAGCAGCACATCAGGAGCTGTACTCTAACTCCAGGAGGCCCCCGGACTTTCAGGGTTTGGCTGGCTTTGTCCTGGGCTGCCTACAGCTTTGGTTTATCTTGCTTCAGCTGCTACCACCAGCAGCTTCCTAATGAACACGTGGCTCCTGTCTAATTTGTTTTTACTTTTGCTTAGCTTTATGTAATCATCTGGTATAACCATAATTTTCACACAGATACTACTTAGCAAGCTGTTCTTTTATGCAGAACAAAATATTTTTGACCCTAGGAAAATGATGTGGTGTAAAGGAATGATACCATAGCAGAAGCCTTTGCCAATAGGGACAGAGAGAGGAGGATTACAGGCATGGAAGTAACCTGCTGTAAACAAATCATCAATGGTTAGTTGGAGATATGCAGTCCTGAGGACTGGATAAACTGATTTTAGGGTTGACAAAGAAAACAAGGAAGAAGTATCCAGCTCATACAAAATCTCATGTGTATGAAATCTCACATTTCCAATGGAAAAAAAGGAGAAGTAGCTTATTGTGACAGAAGATTTGTAACAGTAGCCCCATGGGGTGAGCAAGAAGAAACGCCGGCTCCCACCACCAGCATCATACCCTGCTTGGCAGAGGGCCTGGTATGCTGATGACCTCTGACACTGAACATTTATGTGCAGGGAGAGAGTAAAGGGAGAACACAGAAGTGGGAAAAGGGGCAGCCAGTAGGAAGGGAATAGAGCCTTTATCCTACACCAAGGAGATAGTTTTGAGGAACTATCTTGTGTCCCTTAAGACTGAGAGTGACTTTACTTAGTGCAGAACAATTTACTACTGGAAGGCAATGATGAATAAATTAAGAAAAAGAGGAACATGGAGCATAAATGCAAAAAAATGCTCTTTACTTCCTGCTTAGGGACTATACAGTGATTTGGGCAGACAAATGCATCAGGGCCTACAGAAACAACCAATGCAGCCAAGAGCCCCTAATTAACAGCACAACCGGCTCTAAAATTGCTATAAGAGATTATACTAGAAAAGGATCTTTCCCACTTCAGGTGAGTGCTGTGACTCCAGACGATTTCCTATTCTTGAAAAACTCTTTTATTTTTCCTAATTTTTTGTGCATTTTTTAATGGCTTTTACTGGCTCAGTTTCATTCAGAATCAGAAAAACCCCCACATTTCAAGACTTCAAAATGTTTTGTTTTCCATACTTCTTGAAATCCAGTGCCAAATTCAATTTTCTGCCACAGGTTGACTAACTTAGTGAGGAACAGAAGTGGAAATGTGACATTATATTGGGAGGAGTAAGATATGATGGAAGTGTTTTAATTTCTTAGTTCCGGGGATCCACACTGTATCTGAGGCCACTATTAGCAGCTTTTCTTTCCAGCACAGTTTGCTCTGGAGTAGGGAACCCTCCCTCCAGAAGCAGAAGCTTAGTTTGCTGCCATTTGGGGTGATGATATGGCATAATTAGTTGGCACATATGAAAAAGCTTTTGCTCAAGTGGTGAGTTGCTCTGATAGCCAGCTACGTATAGAGAGAGATGGTACCAAAGCTTCCTTGCTATTGACATAAACACACTAGCATAATTTGTCTGTTGTCAGAAGAGATAATGCCAATGCCAATGTCAAATCTATTTTGTCATGTATTATACTATAGGCCTCATAACTGGTTTTTTGCTGGCAATATCACTTAGCAATGAGAAGAATACATGGGAGAATGACAACAACAGTCATCTCTGGCAAGAAAAGTAGCTTTAAAAATGCTCTTAAGGCAATGTACATTCAGAGGGATCATTCTATAATGCAAATAATTTACTTGCAAGCACACTGCGATGATGATGTTCACTGTGAATAGTAGCTTTGCTGCGTGCCCTTCTTTGACAGTGTGAGAAGGATGTATGAGGTCATAGATAATTGCCACGAACCCCACTGGGTGTCCACTACCATCAATTCCAGTTGCACCTGTGTGCACCCATGTGCACAGTCTGGAACTTAACACATAGCAGAAAAAACCCCTAATTTTTGTAAGTAATTTACGTTGTGTAACAGATGTCCAAGATTTTAAATAAGTGTACTGTGAAAACAGAAAATGAAAACAGCTTGGATGACTTCATAAGAGGTTACAGGACGAAGCACTTTATTTCGTTTGATGCCAATGTATGTGAGTATATTAAGTATATTTCATAAAGGGCTAAATGTTAGCATATTGTTGTCCAGTAGGGACATCAATTGCTAGTAACTAGTGCTTACAGCCAAAGCGTGCAGAGATAATTATAATTGACTGGACAGCTTCTGCTGTAATGAAGCTAAAGAAAATTCAAGTTGTCTTGGAGACAAATAGCAGAAATGTACTAAAAAAGGGTGAAAATAAGGGGAAAGCATCAAAATACTGATAATCCATCGGACAATACTAAAAAATACACTTAGAATCCATGGGATGGATTTCCCATGCACAAGAAGCCATCACATCAGTTTGTCAGTGTTTTGGAATTCCAGATGGGCACATCTGCATGGGAGAGCATACAGCCCCAGCACAGTTTGTGCAGAGTAATATTGGCCTGAATGTTGGAAAAGCGTGTTTGCATGGTCCCAGGTCCAGCCTACAAAACTATAACTTGCCTTTCCAGCAGGATGTGTTAGCTCAGGCACAGCGCAGCACTCCGGGACCAGCTCTGAGCATGGTCAAAGTTATCTCAAATCTCTCTGCATGTACTCATTTAGACATGTCCTCGTAGCTCTCAAACACATTTCTGCTGTGTTTGCCAAATTCCCAGTGGCAACAGTTTTGACAGTCACAGTCAAAATGCAACTGTGTAATAATAAGTTTTCTTGTGGCAGTTTCTCATAGAGTCCTTGGTGACTACACATAGATACCAAGAGACGTTGTGAAGTGCTGCTTTAAGAATGGTGTGACTTTGGTAAAATCTTTCTGGGTGTTAATCAATAACATCATATTACAAAGTTCTGGAAGCCTACTAGAGAGACAAGAATTATGTTTTCTGGTGCTCATTTTCTTTCTTGTGAAAGATTGGGAAATGCATTTTCAAGACCCTCCAAGCAGATACCACATAAACAAATTTAATGATTCTGTCTTAGAATAATTAAGAGACCTGGTCAAGACAGGTTGATGTTTCCCCACCATGAAATTCTCTGTTGTCAGAAAAAAGGTAAAATCAATGGAAGATAAGAAAAGCTGTAAGTGTAAGCCTCATTTTTGTACTTTTTTTGTTTATTTGGTTGTTTTTTTGTTAAGGGGATGGAAAAATGGTTGCCACAGTAGAAATGTTTAATATGCATAGCTGTGGATTGCAGTCAATGCTTTACATGTCATAAGTCTCATCTTAACTTGGACCTGAGAGTCTCCCCTTATAAGTACAACAAGCCACGATCTGTGCAATTAGTTGAAAGCACTGTGTCAACCTGATCTTTCCTTTTGCTTCCTCTGTTGCTGCCCATTTCTTCATCTTCATCAGGCAGCACTTGTTTATCTCATCTACCTTTTTAAAAATAAGATATCTTATGACTTATTTTTGACTATATTAATTTCACCAGTTAGCTCCCATTCAGAGCTTTTTAGATGAAGAAACAGTCACTGTGCTCTTTTTTTATTCATGCTAAGTCCTACAGAAGATTTCCCAATAAACCTTCTGCCTTCCCCTCTGTCCATGTCATCCTGAGATGGCACAGGTGTGTGCTGCCTCTAGAATTGCAGCCACTTGGTACAAAAAAGCCACCTGTTCCAGTGCTGGAAATGAGCTAGCTGTTTCACATTTTTACATCAAAACTAGAAAGGCAATAGGACAAACTCTGATCCTATTACCACTTTGTTATACAATTTTGCTTCTTTGGGAGTGTAGATCAATGTAATTAGGCACTACAGTAAAGCTCTACAAAGGGATCATGCTGATACAGCTACTCTGATAAATAATGATGGGCCCAGGCAAATTCTTCACACCTGAAGGTTGCTCTTTTGCATCTGGTTATTGTTTTGGACCACCTCAAGCGGTCTCTAGAAATCAGTGCTCAGGTACAGGTAAGCAAGTACTTCAGTGCAAGGACCAATTCCAAAAGCCAGTATTGATGAGCCTGTATGAGATCTGGCTCACTCCATTCTGCTCAGTCCTAAGGATCCCAGAAGGATCTTCATTCTCACAAACACACGTTTCCATCTCAGTGCAGGCAACAAAAGCCTGAGGTTCTTATTGATGGGCTGCAACAAGACATTTACGTTATTTCTGAACCTTGAACTGAGAAAAAACATATGTGCAGTAATGCTTATATCCCAGACCCCAGCGCAGTTTCTGTGATGCTCATGACAAAGTTCCATTCCAATTACTGTGGAATAACTCTTCTCTGGGGTTCTGTTATTATGCAACATCCACATGGCTGACCTGTTCTAGGTCAGGCAAACCTGAAATGGTATAGAGGGCCTCTATTCTACCACTCGACCATAGAGTGATGAACCGTTCCCTGGAGTGAATGTCACCCTTGTGGGGCTTGCAAACAGGGACTCAGGGCCACCTCTGATGTCCTCCTCTATTGCTATTGATTTAATAAAAGAGGTTGAGAGCAACTCTTTACCTAAAGGAAGGAGCTCTTACTCCTGTTTGGAGCCATAAATCTGCCTTACTGTTGATGTGAATGATATGCCCATATCAGCTCTAAACCCTGCACTCACAATAAATCTTTCCTATTTTACAGCTGGCTCATTCAGTGAATCTCTGTTTTGGTTTTGGGGATGGTAAGATTGTTGTTTTGAACATAATGTACCGATGTGGAAGGAGAGAAAATATGTTAGAAAAAACTACAGAAAGACAGGAAGACTGGTAGAGAAAAACATGTACCAAACACTCATGGATTTAGGACAGTAGATAGCAGCATTTTTGGATGCTGACAAAGTTTTCTCTTCCATTAAAATTCTGACCCTATTCAGTGGCATATTTTTTGTGTTTTCTCATCTAGACTGTGTCAGGTTATTTTTAATTGTGTAATTCTCCAGCAGCTTGCAAAGTAAAACTTTCATTTTTTATTAAGGCATTCTTTTCTGTTGATCTTTTATAATAGAAAATGAAATTTATATGTGAGCCAGTCACTAGAGAGTCTGAGGGAAGCAATATCTGGGTTAACAGACTGTTTTAAACCCATTCTCTCAGGACGTTTCTCTTTCCCTTCAGCATTTTCAGTCTGCCTGCCTCTTCTTGCCTGCTTATTTCATCACTGTTCAGGCCAATTGTGATCTATTTGAAAAGGTAGGATGGATGCATTAAAGAATGGCTTTTCATACCAAGTGAACATTCAAAATAATCTGACAATAACAGAAATGTGTTGGAGAACAGCACCCAGGGCAGGACTGGAGGAATGGTGGTTGGATCAAGGTACATTGTGCAGGACAAATAACGAGGACTCTACCAAACAACTAACTTTTATCTCATTAGTTGCCCTCGAGGTAGCTGTTTTGCTTTGATCTTAATTTGAAACAGAAATAGCAAAAATAAAGTGAAATATTTAATCTTTGAAGTGCAGTAGCTCCACATTTGCTCACATTTCTTGGCCTCAGAGGTACACAACTAGCACTTACATGATTTAGACTGTCTCTATGCAGTCTGTGTGTGGCATAAAGGTCTAGGGACAATTTGCACAGCTGAAAAATAAGAAAAAGGTTTTTAGAAGCAGAATTTTGTATGCACGTTACATAAGAAAAATTTCATAGATTGTTCTCTGTGCTGAAACCTCCAGACTTCCATTTGCAAGCTTGCAAGCTTATGCTATAAGACACTCAGGGCCTGAGTCAGTGCTGTGAACTGCCTTTGATATCAGTAGCCTCTAATATTCCTCCCAGCAGGAATGCTAAAGTTCACTGCCAATAGCTTGGAGGTAGGCTGATGGTGTCCAAACTAAAGGAGTGCAGAAAGAACATTTTATGTCTGAAAAGTGCTAACATGTCCAGTGAAAAAGAAATCCGTGTTACAACACCCTCAGGGCTTTGAAATAGCACTTGTGACAACATTGCATTGTATTCTGATGTACTGTGGTTTAACTCTTATCTGAAGAACAGGCATTTTGGACTCCACAGAGAGAATGTGGTGCTTTGTAATAAAATAATGATAGGCTGAAGCCATACAAGACTGTGCAAAGATCATCAGTTTCACTCAGAACTTTAGGCTAAATTATCAACCACAGCACAAATAACAGAAAATCTCTTCAGCTCAATTATGTGGCTTTGTCTGAGTGATCAATACCTCCTATTCATAGTCCATATTTAACTGTCTTGTGATGGGTGCACCAGTGTCCCTCTCTTGCACATCATGATAATTCTGGAAAGCACTTGAGGAGCCACGTGTCAGAATTTTGATTTTAAATCCATTTAATCAGTAGATGTTAGATATTAGATTTGCTAAAATATTTCTACACTTAAGGCACTGAAAAAATGCAGGTAGGAAGAAAAAAAATACCTCTTTTTTTTTTCAGGAGAAAAAAGCAAATATTTTGATTTGCAGGTACAAAATTATAGAATGCTACCCTTAAGTAGAATTTTTTTTTAGTTATGATTTTTTTTCAAATTAATAGGCTGATCACATCAAACTAGCCTTCTGTCCCACAATCATCTGATAGAACTGGGGTTTTTTTTCATTTCAGTTTTATTCTGTCCTTGGAAAATGTAACTGAGTTGTCAGGAGGGTTTACTTGAAAGCCAGAAACAGTAACATGAGAAGGCATAATCTCTTTTTAACCTAGTGGAGGTATAATTTGATAAAAATGCCATATTGAGATCCTAGAGATTGGACCTTTCAGAGGCTACATGTGACTTTGAGTAAATCATTTAGTGGATTACTCAACTGTGAGAAGTAATACTCAGTCCAGTCTTACTTAGCATTACAACTTTTTACATATATTCCTGATTACACCTGCTTATGTTGAAGAGGAAAACACGTTTGTGGTGTTAATCCATCTGAGGCAACACAATAAAAATGAATGTAAGCTGGAGTCCATTCTCGCTTAAGATGAGCCAGTGCAAGTCACACACTGCATTCCTAGGGACCCTCCAGTGCTGCAAACACAAGAGAGTCCCTCACACTCTAGAAGAAGACACTAAATCTGGCCAGATAACTCAGATCCTAGCAGTGTCCTAAGGTATTTGTGCTACTCTTCCTGCTGCACGAAATGAAAAAATTAATATTCGCTGGGGCACCCCAGGCTGAATTTGCAAGGGTGGAATTTGGGGAAACAAAGCTGATACTTTCATCTATCATATTTGTGTTGGTAATCATTGAGAAAATATGGAACTACTGTTATGGGTTTAGAGTTCAGAGTAAGCCACCATTGCAAGTGTGAGTGAGCAGAGCTGTGTAGAGCCTATTAAATGATTTGATGTCCACAGAAGCAAGGTGCAGTAAGCACTAGCAGTTACCTCTGTTGGAGTGGAAGATGTACTGAGCATTGCACAAAAGCCACAATGGAGGAACATGGTTGTGTTCAAGAGCAGAGTGCGGATATTTCTCAGTGAAAGCATCTTGTCTGGAAGACAGACACAATGCAAAATTCTGGCTCATGAATCCAGGTGGGCAGCTCTTGCTGGACACCTTGGAAGCATGGTAGACCCTTTTCTCCATTTTAAATAGGGACATACTTTGCCCTGAAGGAATGCATCATAGAAAAGCTGATGAAATAACCATGACAGATTTTACTGTGATACAGGATGGCCTGGCCAATTTTGTGCCATGCTCCTTTCACACAGAAAGACAGTTCTTGCACTATTTCTTTGGAGTCATTGGGTAATGTAAAGAGATCAGGTTCCTGAGGTAAAGGCAAAAACATGACTGAGACTGTCAGCTTCACAGCTACATTCACAGACAGCCTTCCACTGTCAGGTGTCCTGTTCCCTGAAAGTCATTGGCTATGGGCCAAAACAGGTATAAGTAAATTAAAGTTCACTCATTAAGCCATAGCAATATAGATAATGTCATAACACCATTACAAGAACAGTTTCAGAGATAAGTGCTAAACCCTTTGGGCAAAGACACAAGAAGACCCAAATACATTCATTCACTCCCACATTTTCATGCTGAAGAGCATGTCACAATCATGCAGTTTATCTCAACCCACAGAAATCTATCCATAAGGCATGTGCAGAAACACATCCCAACACAGTGACTAATCCTGCACCAACAGCTCTCTTTTCTTAGTCACTTGGCGGCTTGGAAGATACATTTAGATCTGATTTGACAACTGAAAGTGGGTATTTTAATGCCTTAAATCAACAGTTTCCTAATTATTTATTTGCAGACTCATGAAAATTTGCTTCCATACTGCAATTATTCCAAATGATTCTCATTTTTTCCTTGTATACATGTGTGGGATTATGGATATATTGAGAGGTGTAAAATACAATATTCAATATCTATAAGCGACAACTGATTATATAAGTAGCATGATTCTGTCTCATTTCCCTCACTCACTGAGTGTAACAGTTGACATTTGCACTGGAAGAAGCTGGTGCAGGGCTGAACACCTCAGGGGAGAGTAGTGATTTAGGGATAGATTGTAGCTAAAAGAAATAAGAGCTACTGTAAGCACTTATAAATGCATCCTTTTCAAACTACATAAGACATCACTTAGTCAGGATCCTAAAAAATCCACAACCTCCTACACTCTTTATTGGTATAAGTGCAGAGTTTGAACTTAATTTTGGCTCACACTACTCAGAAATGAATCATCTTTGGAAATGCTTGATGTGCTGACAAAAACCCATCAAAACTTGATACTTCTTCTTTGGGTCCAGAAGGTTTGACAGATCTGATACTGGCCCTCATAATGGCATTTCTAAACTTCCCACTGCCTCTCTTGAGACCATCAGTATGTCCCAGGCAACAGCAAGGGAGCACTAAATCTAGTGTATAACACAGGATAGGCATCTGCTATGCTTTTTTTAGTGCTGCCATTTAAGTGGATTATTAGTATCAGCCTCATGTAGGGACATAACTGGAACCCACAGGATGGGACTGTGGAAGGAATGACACAAAGCTGAACAGAAGAAAGGAACCAAGGAGTTGCCCCCATTGGCCTCATTACCTCCAGGCAGTCCCTGACTCTTGCACAGTGCTGCCAAGGGTTAAATCAAAGTTCATATAATTTGATAGAACTTATATAACATCCTCTCTTCCTCCATTCTCTTTTACAGATAGATTGTTCTAATACACTCCATATATAATGTAAGTTTATCTCTCTTTATTTTGGCAGGATATTGCAACCTTTGAACTGAAATATCCGCAGTCGACTATCATAACTGAGCTTCTGACATATCAGTATAACCTAGCTTGGCAGGCATCCCTGCAAATACTATTAAAAGTTTTATTGCTGAAAAAATGCAGCTATTCCCGACATTACACTCTTTTAAAGGATCAGGGCTCCTGAGCACCGTAAGGAAAGAAACGGCCATGAGCATGTGAAGGCTGTTGACATACCTCGAGGCTCCATCTCCTTGTTACATCCCTAAGGAAAAAGAGAAGAAGTGGGGATGTGGAATGGCTCTGAGTGAAATAAACTGATAAGAGTAATGGAGAGACACAAAACTAATAGCAGAACTGGTCACTGATGATGTTAAGATAACATAGGATCTTCATTGGAAGAGGCACAAACTCATGAGAACCAAAAACAAATCAAGAAGACAGGGCAGTGCCTGGGAAGATCACCCAGGGGACTGGGAGAGCCACATATGAAATCAAGGGAGGGGTAAGGGATGGTTTCTGTTTAAGTATATTGCTGTGAAGAAAACCTGATGGTAGCTTAACCAGGAATATATGAGATAGAAAACTTAATGTGTCCTGAGACCAGTGGATTTGATCAGCAAATACAAGGCAGAGTCAAGGACAAGATCTATAATCTATGCTGAATGCTATGTTACTGTGGTGGAGTATGCACAATGCGCATGCTAGCTAGTCTACACCTTGGACATCTATAGATCTTCAATATTTAACTTGAGTATTACAAGTATGTTTCTATTTATGAGGAGCCAGGGACTTGGTAGCATACATCACACCACATCATGGACACTCTTCTGGCCAAGATGCAGACTGAGCCTTGACTCCTAATTTCCACATTTACTCCTTAGCTGTGATAGCAAATATCTTAGTAATTTCAAATGGACACATCTGGAAATAGGAGAAGTTGTGCTTCTAAGCAGTAAGACAAAGTGGGTTGTAAAGCATTGTGAATTATAGTGACAGGGAAGAGGTTAGGAAGGCTCTGAACATGTTGATCAGCCATTCACTGTGACTTAGGAAGGTGGGGCTAAAACACGCGTCTGTATGTTCTTTGAAGTCTTTGAGTGTTTCAGGCACAGATTGACTTGGGTCACCCTGGCTCTGTGGGTCCTCACCAAAACCCTGCAGTTCAGCCACACCCATACTGACTGTTCCGAAGTCTTTTTACTGGTGCTGGTTTCTGGTTTCTGACTGATCTAAGTGGGCTTGGCCTCAGGAGTCAATTATCCTTTTGAAGCTGCCAGCAGCAGCTTCTAACAGTGATCCCAAACAACCCTCTAGAGCACAGTTGAGTACTTTTTTCTGCTAGTTTAACTAAGTGGGGATCTTAATTAAGCTAGCACTGAGGTTTACCCACACCCGAGTTTAATTTCTAGCTTTATTGCATTTTGTTTGGTTAGGCTTTTGATGATGTTTTGAATGATCTCTGGCAGTTACTGTCTCACAGTCACCCCACTTTGCGTTCCCCTCGTTTCTTTGTCCCCCTACATTGCTTTCCCCTAGGTCTCTTTGCTTTCCACTTCTCCTCTCTAGAAAGATTTTAAAACAGATAGGTGTCCTCTGATCTCAGGCCATAGAAGTGGGCCAATAAGCTTGTTAACCTAAGCCTGAACCAGGCAAGCAGGCACTTTGAGATTAATAGCCTACCTGTTGTTCTCTGAAGGACTCTTGGTATTTGCCCTGGAGATATCTTATCTCTATCACTGAGCAAGCAGGAAATGAAACATAGATTCATAAAGTTTAAGCCCAGAAGGGACCATTAGAAACACTGTTCTCATCTTATATATATCAGAGACCCTTTAATTTAACCCATTTATCCTTGTAGTGAGTTCAATAACTTCTATTTGAGCAAAGGAAATGCTCCTCCTAAGAGATGCTCCAGATTTAAATTCATGCACTCAAACAAACAAACAAAAAAAAATCAAGCACATTAAATGAGACAGGTAAAACCAATCCAGATGTCTCCCTCATTCTCTGTAACTGTGCCTGCCTCTGTTTTGATAAAGACCTGACATGTTTTAGTATGTCTGTTTCAGTCACTTTAAAATGCACCCATCCCCAGCGTAGGAGATCCTGGAAGTTAAACCATGTTTAGCCGACTGATTAGACACCATAACAACCCTTTTAGTTAGGTTGCACATGATAGTATATCAATACAAAAATAGCAAATTCTGTATGCAGGGCTGTAAATGTCATTGATTTGTAACTCTAGACTGACAAATGAGGGAGGGATGCCCTGACAACTCAGTTTGTTAGCTCTCTTCCCAGCTCAGTTTTTGCTCATGTCTACTCTCTATCTGAGACATATTGACCTTAGAGGAATCCTAGACAGAGCATTGATGACACAAGACAGTCCCACATTATTACAGTGAGAGCCCTATAAGCTCATAGTCCTCTTTTATTTTGCTGTGGACACTAGGAGTAAGTCTAGGTAGCATCTAAGGAAAAGCTACGGCTAGCAAGGAAGTCACTAAAGTAAGGGCAAAAGGGTAATGTACTCTACGATGCTTTGCAGCAGGACAGAGAATATTCCAAGTCATCTTTAAGCAAATTAACCAAATTGTCTAGGAAAACTGATCCTACTGTCAAACATAAAACAATTAAATATGGTAACTCCTTTGGACACTTGTACTATGTGCTGAGACAAGGAAGATTTTTTATCTCTATGTGTTGCAGTAGTGCACCCTTTCTGAATGCATGATTATGCCAGTACTCCTTAGGGGTGTTTGCAAGGAGTCATTGAAAATGGGGAGGTTTTGAATGATAACATATTCCCTGGTGGCATATCATCTCAGAGAAGGACTGTAAATGTGGTTATAACACTCTGTATTGGTTTGGCACGAATGGTAAAAAAACCAATTAGAGGTCTGCTTAAAACTGACAACCGGAATAGCCAATCAGATAGAAGTGTACACCTCTGGGACACACAGCTTTAAATCCAGGTGAATTTTGGGAAAGGCCTCTTTTCTGCGGGCCTGCCATGAGGTAACATCGAGATGGGGGGGAGCAGCAGCAGGGTCCGGCTTAGACCCCGCTGTCCTTGGGGCCGGGCTGGGGCGGCCGTGCCGGGGCTGGCCCTGGCTGGAGCCGAGCCAGGCCCCCGAGCCCAGCAGATGCCGGAAGAGAAAGGGGAGCCACGGCTGCTGACATCCAGCCCATCCTACGGCCTGCCCCATGCTGCCGGCCAGGCCGAGGGAGATGATCCCCCCCACAAGGTCCCTGGAGAGCAGCACCGAGCCCAGGCTGGGCCAAACCCACCCCATAAGACCGAGGGGTGGAGGAGGAGAGAAGATCTGGGCCGCCGTTTCTGAGCCTTCCCCACGGCGCAGATTTGAGGCTTTCACAGATACCGCAGCAGAGACCATGTGGCCGTCTGCAGGCCCAGGCAGGAAAGATTAACTCTTTCCTAACACAGACTCAGACTTTTTAAACTCCAACCCTTCTCAGAGAGCGAAGAAGGGCCAAATTGGAGATATGCAAAGGGATAATATGAAGATATCAAAGTCAGTAAAGGAAGAGTGACTTCTTAAGTGGAGGAGACAAGTTGCCTTAGTTCTAGGCTGTAAATCTCCTTTGGTTTATGATAATGGACTGTAATATTTCCTTTAAATCGTGGCTATGAATGGGGAGATGATTTTGTGGATTTAAGCAAAGGTGTCTGATTTTACTGAGTGGATATTGAATTAGAAACTATAATCTGGTGATCCTATGAGATGTTTGAAGCCTCGTCACCAGTGAAGAATGAGAAATCCTTTGTTGTGGAGCTGTGCATCTTTGAAAGGTGAAATCCCATGTGTAAGTCCACGGCCCATATGTAGTCATGGGAAAGGCTACGTTTTGGGAGGCTCACAAATGCAGATTCTTGGGCAGGCTGCTTTTGTGGGAGCTGGAAGCCACAAACAGACTGCGTCTCTTGTGGGAAGTTACCAGAACAAAATCAGGAGGGACTTGTCTCTCTCCAAGACTGCATAAAAGACTATTTTATAAGTGGTACTGACCTAGAGTTCTGATTTTCTATCTCTTTACATTGTTTTGTGGAAAAGTTGGTAGGGGGAAGGGGAGTTCTTTTAAAAAGGTTTCATTTTTTTTTTTGTTCTCCTTTTAGTGTGCATTAATAAATCTAATTGTTTTTATCTTTAAATTAAGCCTGTTTTGCCTTTCTTCTAATCCTATTCCATAGTAGGAAGATAGACCACTACACTAAATTTTACAAAACAAATTCGGCAAATGTGAAACCACTACATCTTATGGTGTTTCTGCCTGGTTGCAAACTTTAACCCATTACACATTCCTTTTTCTAAAGGCACCACAATATTTGAAGTTGATTTTAGTTCAAGAGGTTGAGAAAGGCTGTATTTACATATCACTAATCACTTGCTAGATTTTATACAAATGTTGGCCTCTAAAAATTATGAACATGTTTATATCCAGGTCAGATAATTTCAGGACCATGTTACTTAGATTTATTCTTTGGTGGATGCAATCTGCAGTATCTTCAATTACAGAACGTCTCAGTATGGGATGTAGTTGACAACAGAAGTCTAAAAGACCAGACCTGAGAAGATTTGGAGCAGTCAGTTTGCATCAGCTTCTGAATTTGAAAAAGTACCCATATGAAATCACTGAGGTCTGGTTTCTCACCTTCAGAGACTCACCCTCTCTGTGACTCCAGAAGTCAAGATAAGTGTGCTGTTATTCCTGTGAAATCTCTTATTGATACCTGAATCGTCTTTTTACTATGCAAAAGAAACTATAAACCCCACAGTTTCACAAAGAAAAGTGGTTGAGACAATCTGTGCACGTACCCAACAAGGGAGAACCTTTTGCTGACACAGATCATGATTTCATTACAGTGCCAATCTAACCAAAGTTTTACTTTGTCTGTACTAATGCAAGTGTAAGAAGAGGATTCTGCAAAGACTTTGAACTGATTTGTGAGAAAGAACTAGGGAAGAACATGCCTAAAAATGTAAGAGAAACGGGGAAACTATAAAAATTAATTTTCTCTGTGATTCCTCAAAATTTAAAAAGTTAAATTCTCTAAGTTTTCATTTAAAAATTGACCATAATTAAATTTTAAAAATTAATTATTAAACCATAACACTTTACTGAAATACATATGGATTGATTTCAGAACTAGAGATTAGCACAAGCACAGAATCTGAAGGATGTTGCACAAGGTTGACCCTGATAAACAGAGATTTCTGGGATGTGTCTAATATCAAGTGCCCCATACAGGATTAAATCAGCTGATACCGTGTGTATTTTGTGATTTTTTTAGAGCAGTTCCTGCTGATAAGAATGTGTGCTAATCTAGCTCAGCAACCAGTCTATCAGTTTTAATAACAATCAACAGACTAATTAATGCATGCCTGCTGTGTGTATTTCAACAATATAAATGTCTTGCTATGCAAAAGGTGCAAGACAGTAAGGAAACTTTTAGTAGTGGCCCCTGTGCCCTGGTTGTCATAGACAGCTGAAATATCTTTTGGTCTTAGTGTTCAGGAAGCATAATTATATTTTCAGTATTTTATACTGAATATAGTAATTCATAATTTTCAAATATGTTACTGAATTTCAAATTTACCTTTTTACATTTATCGATTTGCTTAATTCTAGTATATATTGATATGCACTTTTTGAAAGCAAGAAGCCTCACTTATTTTATTTCTTCTAGTTTTATGCTCCAATAACACTGTTTTACACCAGCATGTCTGAGAACAGAATGAGGTCCAGTGACAAAATTTAAAAAAAAAGGAAACTAAATTTCAGTTCTGCAGCCATCATAATAGACAGTCCAGTAATTTAGAGAATCTCATATTGTCCATGACAGCCTCTTTACTGCATAACAGAGAACCATTGAACCTTTCACCTCATTGCCAGTGTTTGCATATGAGTGCAAATTCATGTTTTCCTATGAATATGAAAGAAACAGTGGAATAATAACAGGTCTCAATTTGCCTTCCTGCATATACATTGTATTTATAGTGCTTATTTAATATCATCATGTTTAGCAATAAAGGTCATAACATCTTTGGCAACACTGTCTCCACTAGTCAAGTGTGAGAAGCCAGATTAGGTTTTGAAAAAATATGTTTATACAAAAACCAACCAAGTCATTAAAATAGTTTCTTATTCTCTGGTAATGTCCCCATGGTAGTACCCAATAAGCATTATGGAGTCAGTCTGACTGAAAAGAAGGCAAAGATTTTCTTATCAAGTATATTGGTACTTGGAGCCTTTTCCAGGTTTGGAAAACATTGCAGCCTCCTTTCCTTCACCAGCTACATGATGTATGTTTAGAGAAACCATTTAGGATCCCAGTACTCCTTTGAAAATCTAAGCTTTTAATAGATGTCATTTGCTGGGCTTAGTAAGAGCAGTAAATACTGTCTGTAATGATCTTCCCTGGCAAAAAAAAACCTGCCTAAAGGGGGAATATGTGTGCTGCTTGCCAGTATCATTGTGCATACGCCTCCAGAGACACCCCAACAGCCTTCTGACAGCAAGCAGATCAACCAGCCCTTGCAGACAAGGTACTTGTCACAAAACATTTCCTGCGATGGCAGACTCTCCAAAGAAAGGGAGCGCTCTCTCCATATCACCTATACCCTGCCGCTGGACTGTAGCAGTGATTTGCTCAGCACAGTCATGATGACCTCCATAGTGAAGCCCCAGCTCCTTCCCATGGGACCTGGGGCCTGGCTGTGGTGCTGGTGGATTGCAAAGCTGCAGGGAGCTGTAGGTAGTACACAGCAGCCACAGCAGAAAGACCAGGCGGGATGAGGAGGACCCTTGCTGTACGTAGTGCAGTGCCCTCAGCAGTTTGCCAAGGATGGACTGCAAATGGCCCCTTTAGTTTCTTTGGTGCTGAAGGAGGCAAGACAAATGTCCTTAGGCATTTCTAACATTTCTGAGGTATGGGGATGGTGTTGTGAGGATGCTGCTTGTGAGTGAGTGGTGAGGATCTTTGTGCTGAGGGTTCCTGCTGCCACACTTGGCTCCATCTGAGCTGTGGTGGTCCCACAGTCCTGCCTGCCTGCACCTTTTTGGCATCAGTTGCTCCATTATATTTTACGCCTTGGAGCAAACATGAGACCCTGGGCATCAGTGAACATCACTGCTTCATTGGGGTTACATGGAGCCAGAGTTAGGGAGAGCTTTTGCAGCAGCAGCTATGGTGGCTGGGAAAGGTGAGTTGCCCCACTGAGTTAGTAAGGTGACCTGGAGTGACTTGTGCAATGGGAACTGTGCTGCCAACACTGAGCAGCTGCTGTCAAGTTCCCTGCTGTGACACTGAGAAGAGTCAGTTCTCTACATGTAATTGATGATTTTGAAAAGTGACAGATATATTGATGCCCTGAGAGCCTGCAGCCTCTGAGGATGTTCATAGTTTACCTAATAATATCCTGAGTTGCTAAGACAGATGTAGTTGTGGCTGACAATAGGGGAAGAAATGAAACCAATGATGAATGTAGTAACACTTCCCCACATTGGACAAAGGCAGCTTCTATGCACTGTGGAATAGCATTTAATCTAATGCATACTTTCAGCACATTGTATAATTTGCTGATGTTTTGCTGAAAAATTAGCCTCCTTCTGCCAAGCAGACTTTGTGGCAGATTTGCATTATGATAACTGGCTTGAGTGAAAGCTTCTGTCTGAACTTGGATCCCACCTAGTCAGCTTTTCCTCGTACTGTGATCAGTATATCAGCATGACCGTGGCATCTGTGTGAGGCTGATAATATCTGCATCACCTTATCTAATGTATAGAGTGCCCCTGTGGCTCTGTAGTGTTTGCCATGATGCTGCTTCCTTGGAGAACTCTCAAAAAATTTGACTTTCTTTTTCAATAAGAGTCATTAATACTGTGAGTGATTAATTAATACAGTGTTCAGTAATGCTGCTTTGACTTCATTGATATACTCCTTTGTACTTCATTTTGTTCAGTATTTGCAAACAGGGTTCACAGCATGCTCTCTTCCTGCCAGGCAGTAAACTGCATGACTCTCTTTGTCTAGTGCTGATTTACCTGCAATAGATCTAGAAAGATCTCTTTTGTAATTACTTCTTTTTTTAAAAAAAATTTCTATTAAATTTAATGCTGGTGTAAAAAGATTTCTATGACAGCAAGTTTTGATGACGAAGAATTAGGTGCACATCTTTACAGCCCTGGCTACCAACTGCATTTAAATGCAATTTTCGCATCTCTGCCTTGACAGCAGTGCAGCACTGTGTAATGCTTGTCAGCTCAAAATCAATAGGTACCTTGCGGCTAACCTGAAAGCTTCCCAGGCTCTGGAGTTATGCTCTGTCCATGCTAACTTGGAACCTCAGAGAAGCTACTCTCACTGCACAAGTTATGCACAGCAGGCTTTCAGCTGGAGCAGTCACCCAGGGGTGAGGGAGCAGAAACACAGGGCCTGTTATTTGAACAGAAATCTTGCATTTATGCTCTTTCTTCACTGTTTTACTTTTAAATATGTGTATCTTGCATGCCAAGCTGAGGCCTGCCAGGCAAATACTCTTATCTTCTTTCCTTCCCACTGCACCCCACAGGAAGGGTCTGTAACGTGCTCTGTGGGGTAACCTCTGGGAATATGGGTCTGAGTCCTCATCATCTGAAGGAGATTAGAAGCCCAGGTTACCCCTTCTTGGAGCACTGCTTTAATGCCCTAGGTCTACCATAAAAAAATGCCATCAGCACAGCTATCAGGCAGCCTCAAAAGGAGAGGAGTACAGCCCACTTGGGCAGCTGTCTGGAAAGGCAAAATATATTTAGCTTGGAACAGAAACCAAAGTTACAGAGAAGGTGAGAAGGCTTCTTTCTTATCTCTCCAGGATTTTTGACTATCCCTATGTGGTATCCAGGGCCAGTTTTCATGGACAGTATCTCTCTACAAACCTCTAGATGATCCGGATAGCTAAAATGGGTTGTGTGGCTCATCTTTGGGAAAGCAGGGGTAGGTGCCTAAACCCTCTAGTTTTGTATATCTCTAAAAATCCCATTCAGATTCAACCATCTTACACATTTTTCTTTTTCCTTGCGTTGGTTTCACCATCACATCCTGTATTGGTTTAGCATAAATAGTAGGAAAAACCAATTGTTAATCCATTTTGGAACTAACAGCTAAGCTGGCCAATCAGGTAAAAGGTGTACACCCTCTGGGACACCGCTTAAAAACAAGAATCTTGGGAGACCCGCCCTCTTTCCTCGGACCCCTGCCATGAGGTAATATCGCGGCCGGGCTGGGAGGGCCCCGGGCCCAGGGGCCGGCTGGCCCCGGGAGGCCCCGGGAGGCCCCGGGAGCCGTGGCCGGGCCGAGGGGCCGAGATCAGGGCCAGCCCTCCGGAGAGCCGGGCTGGGCCAGGGCGGCCGTGCCAAGGCCGGCCCTGAGGGAGCTGAGCCGGGCTGGGCTGGGTCTCTGAGCCTCAGCAGCCCGCGGCGGCCACGGAAGGAGAGCGAAAAGATGCCGCCGAAAGAGATGGCCCCGGCCCTCCTCCCCGAGCCCCCGGGTCCCCGGAGAGCAGCACCGAGCCCAGGCTGAGTTAAAAACGCACCCCATAAGACCGAGGGGTGGAAAAGGAAAAAAAGACTCAGGCTCCTTTTTTGAGCTGCTTTTTACATCTCGCGGATCTGCCGCTTTCGGAGTTGCCGCGGCTGCAGCTGAGACCACGTGGCGTGTACAAGCCCGGGCAAGTTCCTGAACATTAACTCTTTCTTAACACCGACTGAGACTGTTTCAAACTCTACCCCTCCTCAAGGAGAGAAGAAAGGCTAAATCGGAGGCATGCAAAGGGATTATATGAAGATATCAAAGTCAGTAAAGAAAGGATGACTTTTTGAGTGGGAAAGATGACAAGTTGCCTTAGTTTGGGGCTTTAAATCTCCTTAATTCATGGTAACAGACTATAATTCTTCCTTTTTTGCTGGATTAAAAAAAACCGGGGAGGTGCGTTTTCCAGATTCAAGCAAGGATGTCTGATTTTTACTGAGTGGACATTTGAGTTAGAAACTATAATATTTGAAGTTTTCTGAAATGGATGTTGAAGTAGAAATTGATGCAGTGATCCTATTGAGATGTCTTGGAACCTCGTCACCAGTAAAGAATAAGAAGTCCTTTATTGTGAAGCTGTGCATCTTTAAAAGGTGAAACCCCGTGTTTTAAAATCCACAAGCCCTTATGTAGTCATATAAAAAGCTACATTTTGGGAAGCTCACATGATGCAGTGTCGGGCGGGCTGCGTTAGTGGAGCTGGAAGTCACAAACAGACTGTGTCTCTTGTGAAAAGTTACCAGAAGAATCAGGAGGGACTTGTCTCTCTCAAAAGACTGAATGAAAGACTATTTTATTAAGTGATGCTGACTTAAGAGTTCTGATGTTTTGTCCCTTTGCATTGTTTTTCGTAGAAAAGTAGATTGTTGCTAGGGAGGAAGAGGGGTTGTTTTTGAGAGGGTTTCGTAGTTGGTTTTTGTTTGTTTACCTTTACTGTATGTTAATAAATCTAACTGTTTCTATTTTTGGACTGAACCAGTTTTGCATCTTTCTTTTAATCCTATTCCACTAAAATAAAAATTAGGCGAATGTGATAACCACTACATATTTTTGGTGTTTCCGCCCGGTTGTTGAATTTTAACCCATTACACATCCAGAGCACTCTCTGCCAGGTGCAGAGGTACTGAGAGAGGTTAGCACTAACCTCTCTCAATAGTAGTGGAACCCACCATATTTTTCTGGGACTTCTGCATGGGAGTAAATGGACAATAACTGCCCTGGTGGCAAATCTGACCAAATGAATTCTATTTCAGACCAAATTTTAGTTTTAATTTAATACCTCAGAGGATACTAAATTCCTTACCACAGCCAGGCTTTCAACGTTCTGAATTCCATGGCTTCAGAGACAATTTCACCATGTATTTTAAAGAATCCAAATATACTAACAGTAATTGAAACTTAATCTTATATTCTAATAGTGAATTTTATACTTTCATTTGTCTAAAGTTAAAAAACTGCAAGAATTCCTTATTAAAAAAATTTATAAGGATTAGTACCATAAATGCTTCACTCAAGCTAACAAGGCAACTACCCACTCCATCTCAATGATGGATAAAAACAATATACATTGCCATAAAAATTTTTGCTTAAACAGTTTTTGAAGCATTAGGGCAATTTTACCATTTTTGGATGAAGTTGGATAGAAGTATGTTTCTTACAGAAATTTCATCCAACTTTCTTCATTTCCTCGTGAATTCTTGGAAGATTTTCGGAACTTTTTAAAACCCCAGTGATTGTTGGTGTAATTTGTGGTTTTGATTAATTGATAAAGAAAATGTGGCAATCTTCTGGACACACTGAGGAGACAGCTTGGGTCTTATAAGGAGGTCAAGTTGTGATTACGTGATATTGTCCCATAAAACTGAGACCCACTAAGGATAGGATTCAGCTCCAGACTCCTGAATATAGAGTCTGGTTCAATGACCATTAACAGGGCTCTGTGGCTATTTGGGGTGCTCAGATGCAGCTGCTGGTCTCCACCTACTGCTTCAGTGGGCACAGTTCTTTGCCATAGCCTGCAGCCCTGTGTGAATCTTAGATGCACTAGGATATTTCATATTGCAAAAGATATGAGCTATGTGCCTGAATTTCTGGTGCAGCTTACTTACCGATTAATTTCACCATGAGGTAGACATCTTCACTGGGTCAATCAGATACTTTCATTGACTCTTAATTCAAACAATTCCATTTAAATGTTACTTTAATTTGGAAGATTATGGTCACCACAATGATTAGCATCAAGAGAAACGGAATGAAGAAAATTGCTATATATAAGTACCTAAAAAATTTGAGTTCTATCTGCCATGGGCTGATGAGTCTTCCTCATATTAGTGGCTACATATCCTGCGGTTTTGTAGTATTCATAGGAACAAACATCTACGGGTGCACATCTGGGACGTGAGAAGAGATGCTGCCAATAATACCTTTTAATTTGGTATGTAAGGAGCTGTAAATTTCTACTTTTTGTTTTCAATAAACTATGTTGATAACAATTTTCAGTCTCTTATATATATCTTACCTGCTGCCAGTATAATAGATTAAAGCAGAAATAAGAGGTATTCCTCATTAAGAAAGGTCTGATGGTTTCTGAACAAACTCTTGATGGAACACATGGCTTCCCATTTTTTGCAACACTTATACTTGAAAATACACTTAACTTTTTCATGCTTTCCATAGGGTTTATAACTTTTTATCTAACTGACTATATAGATGTCCTATTTATTTCATTGTTAATCCAGGGCAACATAGACAAGGTAAAACCAGCAATAGAATCTCATGGGGGATAATCTGAAAATTGGGTGATGCAAATCAGGCACTCATATGTATTTTGCTCTGCCTTATGGCAACTGATAGTATTAGAATCATAGAATGGTTTGGGTTGGAAAGGTCTTCAAAGATCATTTAGTTCCAACCATGCTGCCATGGCCAAGGAAGCTACCACTAGACTAGGTTGCTCAGAGCCCAGCCTGGCCCTGAACACTTGCAGGAACAGGCATCCACAGCGTCTCTGGGCTATTTGTTCCAGTGCCTTGCCACACATAAAGAAAATAACTTCTTCCTCATATCTCATCTACACTTACTGTCCTTCAGTTTAAAGGCCATAAATCATATCGTACTACAATTTCAAAACTTATCACAAGATTCCACAAAAATAAGTGTTTCCCTTGTTTCAGATGTGCAAAGGGGCCTGAAAATAGTGTGGGCAAGTATAGAATTAGAAGAAATCGGTCTTGAAGACAAAGAGTAAAAACTTTTCCCTTGGTGGCAAACCTTCTACTGATCTCAGTCGGGTAAGGATTTTGCTCCAAGGAGTCTCATGTTCCTGGACAGACACTATAGTGCCTGAGCAAAGCTGTTGTTAGCAAGTTCCTACTGAAACAGGCTCCTTGGAGGGATGAGAAATATGTAGTTGGTGAACAAATTAGGAGCCATAGCAACTGCCTAAACACACCAGCACACCCACTACATGAATATAACCACCTCAGCAGTATGGTACCGTCATTCAATCTCTGTTTGATAAATCTGTGCACAGACCAGCCAAGGGACATTTGCAGATTGTTGGAGGGAGAACGTGGGAGAAGCCATAGCCAAATGCAGTAAATGTCTTGCTACCTATCCATCAAATTCCTCTAATTCTACTAAAATCAAAAGGTAAACTACTGCTATCCTTGGCATTTGTCACCCCTGAAAGCAAACCACACAACTCATAGTTGGCTCGATTCTTACTAAATATATAGGTGGGAATTTGCTGTTTAATGCACCTGAACAAAGCCTAAACTCTGCTTTAGTGTGTAATGATATTTCCCCGTATTTATAGAGATGTATGTATTTAGTAATTAATTTTCTCTATATTTATAGGTTTCTACCCTTCCTAAAAAAATTAAAATTGATTTTTTTTTTTGTCAAGTGAGTTCAAAAGATGGTATTAGAGATGTAATTAAGAACCTTTTGTTCTGGAATTGAGATTTCCCATTTAGTCAACCAGAAATATTTTACAAAGAAATCTTACAGAATAACTACCCTTGCTGAGTAAATCGGGAAAAGGAAGCATGAAAAGAGAAAAGGATCTGGCTGTGGCAACTGCGTTTCAGGTCACTGACAGAGCTGGAAACCCAATCTTCCAAGTTTTATTCTGGCATTAGCTTGGCTGGATCATGCCTCTCTCCAGGTGTAGGAGACTAACCTGAGCAGCTCTACTAACCACCTGTCCTATCTACAAGACCAGTCTGGTATCAAGATAAAAAAGCTTTCAGTGACTTTCAATGATCATTTCGTGTTCTCAGAAACCTTTGCTGTGCTTCTATTAGTCCTCTACAGCTCCCGTTAACTTCTCTTCTTTAATTTGCTCTCTTCAGTTTTATTCCCACTCCCCACCAAGAAGATGCCAATTTCCAAAGACCAGATTTCATAAAGAGCTGTCAGCAGCTATACCAAAAGTGTGAACTGCTCACAATACATGTCATTTCGTGCTTGCGTGTTTTGCAGGGTCTTTGTGGCTGGGATCTGCCTTTTCCCATGTTCCCTCCAGATAAGGTGGTGTGTCCATTCTGCTTGCTCTTCGAGGCCAGAACTGTGGAGCTGGTTCAGCTCACTACTTAAATCCCAAATGGCAACTCTTGTATGAAATCATCTCATCTAATTTTAGACTTCTAGAAGGGAGCTGTTTTGTTGCAGGTTTGGTTGTCAAGTCTCCTTGTGCAGTCAATGAATGCAGAAATTTCTAGAGGATAGTTAATTCCAAAGGTTAGAGTCCAGAAAATATGTGATAAATAAGGTCCTCTGAAGGCGCCTGTCTCTATAGGCTAAAGACAGAACCTATCTAAGTGGAATAGACAAGATGCCTTATATTTAGATAGCTGACATAGGGTGTGGTAAAAAGCTACCTTTAGTAGCTTCACACCCTGTTTTACCCCTCTGTTAACTGGGACTAGTACAGCCATCAGTGGAATGCCAGGTGTCCACATTTATTATCTGCAATTATGGGGAGATTGTTGAATGCATAACTCTGTGGAAGTATGACGAACTCATTATTCACAACTGTGACAGATGGCAGAACTGTTTTGGGCACAGTTTACTGTAAATATTCCATCTATCACGTCTTGCTAGGAGGTGTAACTAGGCAATGAGGACTTAGGAGGACTCCTTACATTGTCCTGAGTACAGGACAGAGGGCTCAGTAGCTGGAATGCCAAGAAAGAGGAGACTGGTCTAGCCTTTCCCGTGAGAAGATGGATAGGCTTGGCTAGGAGCAGCTCCCAGAGGGCTGTGTGGGGCAGCAGAGGAGCGGGAGATACTCTCAGCATGGGATGACTGCAGCAGCACAACACATGAGCTCCCAAGAGGAACAAAGGACTGGTTTGTAGAGCAGAATACAGGCCAAAAGCAATGCCTCTGTCTTTCCTAGGGAGTTACAGTAGCCCTTTCCAGGGGACTTAAGGTCGCCCAGAAAGTTGCTAAAATTCACTAGACTAGAAAGCCAAATTTGAAGATGCCTCTTGGAAGGGCATAGTAGGGAACAACATCTATCTTACCTTGTTTTGGGTTTTTTTCGCTCTGATAAATCTGGCTTTTGAACCATTGCAGTCTTTGGATGTCTTTCATTGTTCATGCTCTAAAGAAAAAGAAACGTAATTTCATACCTGCCTCATATAGGGTCAGGTCACAACCACCTACTTTGCTCTCATGCTGTTCACACTGGCCATGTGGATCCCTCCTACAACTGGGTACGGTATCTGGTTCAATTTTAGTGGAGACCCACATGAAATAAGTATTTAGTCCTTTGTGAAGGGCCTGGAGCCTTTACATGAATTTACAATTTGTTTGACAAATTTGCTTATAGTTTGATTTTACAAATGTAGAGTTACATTTCAAAGTAACCAGAGGTGCTGTTGAAATAAGGTGGCTACAGAGCTGAAAAAGCTACAGAGGCAGCTACTGCAGAGTACAGCATTTGCGGTAGATCAATACTGTCACTAACTCACAACAGCTTCTTCAGAAATGCATGACTGATGGGCACACGAGTGCCTTGAAGCTGATGGAACTGGAATGCCTTAGGCCAGCAGGGAATTTGGACCATCACCCACAATTAATATGAGTTACCTTGAAATAAGAGAGTATTTTCATAAAGAAAAAGGCTCTTTAATGCCAAAATACAGGCAAAAGGCCACTTATCTGGCTCTGTGATACCTAGCTCAAACCATTTTAACCTTGGCAAAAATAATAGAAAAATTAGTATTTGTGAGGTTTTAGCAGCAGAAATAGACATCAGAGCAGTTGGAAATGTACTCCATGAAAAGGTTCACAAATATGCAGAGGGCCAGGATGGGGCACAAACTTAATAAAGATGTATTTTTCAAATTTACTTGATATGTGTCCTGGTTTAGGGGGCATGATATGCTGAAATGGGACAACTCTTTGACAGAGATTTTGACAGATATTTTCACGCTGCTTTTGCACTGTGTATTTATTTCCATGGAATTTTTCAGCCTGGGGACTTTTTGTACACAGTGTGAAGTAGTGGAGAATAGGTCTCATCATTCTACCAACCCTACCCTTTAAACTTCTTACAAACTTGATGAATTAAGTAGATTTACTCCATTCTCTTGTTTGGATTTTTCTAGGCAATAAATCTCATTCCTGCTCTTCTACCTGTACTGAATTCTGTTCACTTTATCTCACAGGAATAGCCCACCATTTGTACCATAATATATGGAAACTCACTTCTGTTGCAAATGCCAATGGAATGTGGCAGCACTTGTTTACAGCTCCCAGGAGCAATTGTACTGAGGCACATACTGGTGTTAAAAGTAATTCGGGTGTTCATAACAATTTCTTTTATTGAGCTGATGTCCTGTCACACACAGCAATCCATGGTACCATGAAAATTTAAAGAAAAGGGTTACTGTAGAGTAGCTTTGTTGCTATTTTTTTAATTATTATTTTGTAATGCTAGATCATCAAACAGGGAAATTACTGTAAATTCGAATTATTTATCTAATAAAATTTTTACCGGCAGATGTTTACCCCTAGGAATTACTTAAGAGAATTTCCATAAGAAACACTCTTAAGATCCTGAGAACCAGCAGCAGAGTACAACTTGCATTACCAAACATTTTCTTTCTGAAGATAGGTAACAGAACATTCATTTTTTTCTTACCTATAAGCATCTGAAAATTTGGAATTGATTTCTGACAATAATTTTTACACTTAGAGGAGCTTAAAACCTCTAAAAGATTATTCTGAAATTCAAGCTGAATATATGCATAGATTTAAAATGTGTTAGTTTATACATATCTTTACCATTCAATTAAGATCATGCTCAAAAAGTTTTCCTCTGATAGGAGCTGCCTACCATCTGTTAAGTCAACTTTATGCTAGAGTGATTGATATTCTTAATCATAAATATCATCTGTTCTTTTCATTCCCTGTCCTCCCCCTCTTCACTTGGGTCATGATATTTTGGGGACCCTCTTAATCAGCAGTTTCTGAAAGAGAGACCACAGGAAGAAAGCAAGCACAGCCTGAGTAGGAGGAAGGGGGAAGCTGTTATTGTTGCCTGCTGGCTTACAGTGATTTTTCACTGACCACAGCATGATCAGATTGTGTGCATTTTCTTTTCTTATTTGATACAGAACCACAATTACAAGGGATTGTAGCTGCAGCTTTGGGTCATCTATTCACTGCCTTTCTGCATGTCAGTGTTTTTCACACAGACAAAAACCTTTTAATTTTCATAAAAGGGTCAGGTCCCGGAGGAAGAGTAAAAGATATCTGAATCAGCAATATTTGCTTCAGTAACTCACAAAAGTTTCCCTATTAAGTTCCTTCTGACCAGTCCTTATATCTTGAGCTCTCATGTCCTAAGAGTAGCATATTATCCCAGACAAAAATCGATGTTTAAGTGAAATTAAGTAGAATTTTCAAAAACAAGGAAGAATGGATTTTCACAGTGTCTTGCTAGGGCTTTCGAGAGATGTACAACAAACTAGAAGTACAAAAACATACTGCTATTTTGTTTCATTTAACAAATAATTTGCTGTTTATCTGGTACTTACACACACTTACATACTTCTTTTTCTGGCTGTTTTATTCCATGGCTAGTTCTCTTTCCCCTGTCTTTGCAAACATTCAGTTTTGCCAAGGTTTTGCCACCAGGAAGAAAGTGCAGAAAGGAGAGGTGAGGATCCTCACCTCCTAATCCCACCTTCCCTATAGATGCTGAACACATACTTCATGTTTTATAACAACATAGGACACCGGAAATTTATCTTTAAATTCTTGCTGCTGACGCTGGAGTTCACTGGGTCTTGTGTTCAGCCTGAAAGTGCAGATGTGTTGGCTCTGTGATGCTCATAAAGCCCTGATGGTACAGATTCTCCAGGAGCTGCAGAGGAGTCAGTGAGCACCTGTCACCTGAGAGTCCTTGTGCTTACATGAACAGCATGAATAGCAAGAACTTCTCATTGGTCATTCCACCCCCATCCTGTCTCACCCTGTAGAGTGTGCTTTGACCAAATGTATCAACTGAGGCTTTGCATTCCTATAAAAGATATTAGGGAAAAATAATTAATTAATTATTGGTGTTTTAGCTGTGTGTTCCAGAGCTGTTCTATTTCTCTTTGCCTTTTTCACTGGGAGTAGATATCTGACTCTATGAGGGGTGGAGTGAAATTCAGCATAGAAGAAAAAATGTTTCTATCAGCTGGGTAGCAGTGAGGGTGCTATTACTTTTGCACCACCAGCTGCTTACTACATGAATGATTCATGAAAATGTGACTGTCTGACTTCATACTAGGTTCTGCTATTTCAGCACTCCTATTAGCAGGGATATTAGCAAAAATTATCATTCTTCTGCATTTGAACAAGAATTAAGAATCTTATCTTTTTCTTGTAAAGCAAACAACAATACAAACCCAAGTACATTGCATTAAGAACAAGATATAGCAATGAACTGAATTCCCACAATTCCCACAGAGAAAATGGAGTGAAGGCACTCTGCATTTCTTGGGATGGGGAAATCTAGTTCACTCAGTTTTCTGATAAATTATAAATACACAGTTGATTTTACAACTGGGTCTTGGTGAAGAATATATAGTGCTGGAACAATTGCAGAGGAATCAGAGTGGACACTTAAATTCATTAATATTCAGTTGAGTTACAAAAACGAACTCACATGGTATGATTTCCTGAGCCACTTGGAATCCGTTTTGAAGTGTGCTGCCATTTCCATGCCACATTACATTACCAGGAAGAAATAGAGCCTTTTGATTGTACTCTACAGTATTCCACAGTAATTTCTTCACTGTCACATAGCTTATTTACGTAAAATATGTATTGAAGCTCCAAAGATAGATTCAAGTTCACTAGCAATGGGATTCAAACTCTGAAGGACCCAGATAAGAAGAGATAGATGCTGTTTTATCATGAAACGTGAATTCCCTTGGCTAAGCTGTAAATGCCTTATTACTTTGCTGTTCTGACACTAAGGAATTGAAGTGTAATTAAACCTGATTTGTTTTCCATTGCAAACTCTGCTATTTAATTTTATATCTACTTCATTATCAAAGTAAACATCATCATAATAATATAACTTAAATTCCATAGATAACAGGTCTTTAACCTAATCCTCAACAAAAAAACTAAAATAATTTCATGATATGCCATTATGGCAAGGAAAGTGCATGTTATGATTTCTGTGACATAGATCTCAAAACAAATTGAAGAATTTTATCCTCACAAACAACCATATGCTACCATTACATGGATATTTTCTTTCCTCTAACTATGAAAACTGGGCTCTGGCTGTTGGAAATGCTTCTATATAGTCACTGGTAATCCACAGCCATACCATGTGACCATTGGTGAATCTGCAGCAGTATTTGTTATTATGAGGAAATAACTGCAATTGAGGATCATCTCTCTGTAGCTTCTTAGGCCCCTAAGGCTAATATTGGCATTTCCAAATCTGCAGCTGGATTTCTGCTCCTCCTAAGGGTATCTAGGTTCCCCTCCTTGAGTGCCTCTAAAGCCGACTGAAGCAGCAAAGCTGTTTGGCTGCTGGCTAATAGCTCAGAGACCAAGGTCAAGCTGAGGCTCAGAAGATTCCCAGAAGTCAAGTTATTAGGAAAATGTAAATTTTCTTCAGATGGGAAAGTAGCTAGGGCTTTGCATTCGTCCTCTCTTGACCCTATTTACTCCAATTTCCCATGGCACATGCTAGGAACATGGATTGTACCTGCTCAGGGTCAGGGCAGAGTTGGTAAAACCATCTCCATGACTGTGGCTGAGAGGAGAGGCCAGTTCCATCCATGGGCAGGAGGAACAGAGCTGTGTGTGTCTAGCAGTGCATGTCAGCAAGGCCAAGTCTGTGCTCACAGCAGTGCCACAGGTGGGGCCAGCCTGCTGCCACTGGGCTGGTCGCATCCTACTCCACACCAATGACATCCCCTAGATTTGAGGAAGAGGGGAAATTTGTTATATTTCTATCTAATTATCTATTCTACCTTTCTGTCTCATCTATCCAAAGCTTCATGCTCTAGCTATGTCCACCTGTTCTTGTTTGCTTTAGACTCCCTGGATATTTTCAAGAAAGGACTGGACATGGCACTTAGTGCTATGGTCTGGTTGACAGAGCGGAGATCAGTCAAAGGACACAGTTGATGATCTTGGAGGTCTTTTCCAACTTAAATGATTCTGTGATTGTGTCCTACTTGGCAGAAGAGGAACAGTGCAATATCATCACAGTGGCCGTGGAGAAAGTGTCACGTGTTCTTTGGCTGCCAGAATTTGAGCTGTTGAAGAAAATGATTTTATGTGTGACTGAAGTTAGGGGGGTTTGGTTGAGGACTGTGAGCAGACAACCCCTTTCAAAAAGCTGGCTCCACCATTTTCCTCACTTAGGCTGCTGCTTTCTTTGTCTTTCCCTCTCCTTGGCATTTTGTTTCCTGGCCAGGTGGCTCCCTGCAGTGCCTAAAAGTGCATGGGCAGCCTGACAGCTTGGTTAGTGGCTCTGAGCACCGAGAGCCTGGGAAGTGCAAGGCATTAGCAAAGCGGGAGCTGGGCAGGAGCTGGGAATAAAGCAGTATCCTCATGTCAAAACAAAAGTGATCTATCTTGTTAAGCAAAGCAGAACAGTATCCCTGTGTAGAAACAAAGCAATTTCCCCATGTCAGAATAGGAGCCATCTGACTTGTCATGTCTGGTAGCTCTATGAAATACTGAGCGTCCTCAAGCCACAAAGAACTGCCTCCGCACAGCTTTTGCCCTGTAAAGTTACTAAAGTATGGCTTTATCTTGGTTGTTACTGCTTTTATTTTCACATTATTATCACTTATTTTCAGAAAGGGCAATCAGTACAAGTCAATAAGGATTGTCTTCATTTGTGAGTTGATTAGTTGGAATCCTCTTAAAACTGTTCTTATTTATGGTTAGGAAAAAAAAAATTTCCTCATGTAGAATTTACATGGAAAAATTGGTCAGCAGAGGTTTATCTGTGTCTGGAGTAGAGAAGCAGCTTTATGATAGAAATATAGATTGGACTTTATCACATTGATTTTGGTAAATATTGCCATCTTCTTCTCTATGTGCGTGTGCGTGCAGGTTAATTAAAAAGTTCACAGCCTTGCCTGTGAAAATTCATCTTTTTAAAAATGTAGATTTGAATTTAGAAGCTTAATGAGATCTACAGGAAACTTGGAGTGTTTTCTATTCTAAGGCAGAAGGCAGAAGGAGTAATACTACAGTCTGTTTTCTGACCTTTTCTTGAGTAAATTGACTTTCTTGGATATGCAAGGCAATTATTAACTCCATAGACAGTAATTACATCCATATGATATTTATTGCACACCAAAAAAAAAAGAAAAAAAAAAAAGGAAAATTAAAATTCCATAGTCAAATAGCCCATAGTAATGTGATTTAGAGAACCAGCATCCTGCAGGATAAAGCTTTGGAATCATTGCAGAGAGCTCCACCACTCCAGTTCAGGGAGCAGCTGTTGGCAGTAGCAGGGGATCATTTTTACAGGGATAAGCAAAATATAGGATGGCAGAGTTTCCCACTGAGAAACCAGATAGCACTGGAGGAATGGCCAATGCCAGGAGCCTTGAGCTACACTCCCAGCTCTGGAGAGGAGTGTACAGAGCTGTATATGCCTTTCTTACACCTATGTGATCATTTCTGTTCAGATACACCTCTGTCTAGCCTTCTGCATATCCTCTTCTTAGCCTCAGTCTGTGTGTCCACATAATCTAAGTGTAGTGGCTTAGGTTTCCCACCCTAAAAGTAGATTTCCTGCATGGCTATTTTCAGGCCTCTAGTTTCTTTCCTCCATTGTACTTATCTATAACTCTATGACCTTTCTCTATATTTTTGTCAGCCTCTTTTCCCCACTTTGCAGTCTGGTCATCCATTCCCCACAGAATCCTTGTCATAATCTCTGTGTTGTGACTACTGCACACATTTCTGACATCGCCAGTTCTCCTACAGCTTATGACAGGTTTTCAAAGGCTGCCTACTACTCCACAAAAATCAAACTCCCTACCAGCTTCTCTACAATTTTCTTTAAAAATCCGGCATAAGAAAGAGGCATACATTTTATGTAACAGGCTGGCTTGTAGACCTCTCCTCTAGGAAGAAAACTCAACTCCATTTTCAGATTGAAGCATACAGATATGCATGTTTTGTCACTTCAGCAATGTGATTCAAAATATGATTTAGCTGGTTAAGAATGTGACACAATACCTGTCATATCTACTGGCTGGACCACTGCGCTGAGGCTTGATTCTTGTCTTTGCTGTCAAAAATATATCTGCATTTGGCGTTAAAAGTCATGCAAAGAAAAAACAGAAAGACTTCTTGAGAGCCAGGCATCCTTATTTTCCCTCTTGTAGAAATGGTTCAAGCCACTACACTATCAAATGAAACTGTTTTCTCTGTACACCTTGCCCAATGTACCTGGTACTTTTTCTCTACAGTCACAGAGGTGGTATCAGACTTTCACATGAAATGGAATTCTCCTATTTTGCAGCAAACCTGTGGGCTAAACCACATAAGTGTCAATATGAGACCTTTACTGCAAATTTTCCTATGACTAAGATAGTCTCACAAATCTCTGAACAGCTGTTTGTTGGTGCAAAAATGAGTCAAACACCTCCAACCTTCCTAGCAATTTTTTTTGTATATAAGTGCAACGATGAGTAAGACAAAGAAGTTGTAATCACACTACAAAGTGCCTGAGGCTGCACTTAGAAGGTTTATCAGGATTGTCTTGTGACTTCCCTCAAGAATATTCCTGAGGGAATTGGGAGTCATGAAAGTGCGGCAGTAGATACAAAAGGAAAATTGGGGTAGCACTCGGAAACGACTTCCAAGAAACACTTCTGACAATGTTCATGATCCAGTGGTGGGTGGATGTCTGCGTCTGTAGGAATATCTGAACTATAGATGTGCAGAGGTGCTGCAGGGCTTCCTGCTTTTTCAGAGAAGCATTACACACACATAGAGCACTGGCACCCTGACCCAGCTCTCACATCTCTGTACAAGCAGGCTGTGTCTGTGCTGGGATTTCTGAGAGTATATTCCAGTTTCTAGAAGCTGGCATTTCCCACAGGAATTCTCTGTTTCTCTGCAGTGTTGGATCTTGGAGACTTTATCCTGTCCTTTTCATCATTAGGGTGTGGTTGCTCCAAAGAGATGCCTGCATAGATTTCCCCTGACATGGGGCCATTGGGAACTGGGGACACACTTCAGCATTCCTCCAGTCACAGGGAAATCTGTCAGCCTGGATCTATGTCCATGCCCACTCAAGGCTGCGCTGGTGGGTGTATGGTTGCAGCACTCATCCCAGTGATTTGGCTTTTATACTGCAGTGATCTCCTCTTCTGGTCCTGCTTTATAAATGTTGGCACTGGGGTTTTCAGCCAAACTAGATCTGCCTTGAAACCAGTGTATTCATGACCCCTTGGGTTGTTTTACTAAAAAACAGTTAATATTTCTAGTGAGGGCTGGAAATATAGTGAAAAGACAACAAGAAGTATTATGTTGTCAGCAAGTCCTGTATCCTCCTGCCTATGACCAGATTTTGACCAGATTTTCTCAGCATCTGGAGGTGTCTGAGGTGACCATTTTTTATAGTAATTGTGAGAAATTTTACCATTAATGTCCTATACTACTAAAATTTGGAATCAGAAAAGCCCCAGGCCGGAGACCACAAGCTGGTTCTGTAGATATTCACTGTCCAAGGCTTACAAACTCCAGAAAGGAGTCATCCAAGTCATCCAAGGATGACTGATTTTCTTTAGGGTGTCCCCCCCAGAGATCAGGGTTCCCATCTGCTCAGCCAGGTCTGATATGGAGGTACATGAACTGAGCACAGCTCTGTGTCCTGTCCATCCTCCTTGCAGCGGGATTTGGTGCATGTGAGACTGGATCATGGGTGAAGCTCATTTGCCTGCCCATACATACCTAGTACTGCATGGGATGCTCTGGGGTATGCAAGACACCCAGAGAAATAGCACCTATGACACACAGCAGAGGGAAATCTGTGTCCATAGGGATCCAGATCATTCAGGATTCAGAGACTTAAGAAAGCTACACTAGATCCCAGGGTATTCATGGTGTTGGGTTAGTTGGGTATGAGCAGGTGGGAAGTTTGCCAAGTTGTTCATCTGACCCAAGGGTCTGAGGTGAAAGAACCTTGTGGGAATTAAAGAACTGGGGACAGGTGGAAAAGCCCACCTTGGGCTGGTCTCACTGAGATGATTCTCAGAATAGCTCCAGAAGAGCATTTACTTGTTTCCCCCTAAACTTCACCAAGCTTTCCAATAAAGTACATCAGAACTATCACAGCTCTGTTTTTTTCATTAGTCAAATCATATCTTCATTATGTTTGAGGTTTTGTTTTTTTGTTAAAAAAAAACAAACCAAAAATCAAACCTCCATAAATAAAATGTGAAGAAGTGAAATGTTTTTACATGTGAATTTTCAGAACATTTATCCACCTTGAAAAATTTGATATGCCAACAATAACTACGACATGAACAAAAGCATATAACAAATCATGGCTCAAGTGCATTGGGGAGATAACTCATATTTTGTGGAAATTAATATTAGGACATTGTGCTGCAACCTTATCGCAGTGTTTAAGTGTGAATGATAAGTATCTAAACAGTACATTGAAATAGTATATTGAATTCTTCCACTTTTTAACCTATCTCAATGATCAGTTATTAGGACAGGGTAATAAAGTTACAAAGATGTAATGCTTTGTTAGTAAATTATACTGTCCATATGACATACCTTATCATGGTATTAACAAAATTCTTGCCAGTAGTTAGGAATTCACTAGAGAAACTCCTTATTGGGAAATTTTATTGATTTCAAAGCCGAAATCTTCTTCTGGAGATCATTGTAGCTTATTAACTGCTCTCAGGAAGATGAAGACAGAACTCTCATTGCCTTCAGCAAGAATTAATCCACCTTTCTTGCTGTTCCTACAAGACAGACACCAAGGTTTCCAACAGGCAACCTTCTATGTCTGTCTGCCCTAGGAACAGTTGCAGTCACTCTGAAATTCCCAGCTCTTCATTGCTGCTAGATCTTGGATTCCTATGAAAATAAGTAAATATTATACCTGCAGCATAAGCCTACTGCTGGTGATCTGAATATCCTGTAGGATGCTTCTGTAAAAGCAAAAATAAAATTAATATTTTACTCTTCTAAATAAAAATTTTGAAAGAAAAGTATCTATTTCACAACAGTAGAAACTTTGTCTGAAACTTTGTCTGAAAGTTAAGCAGCGGCACTGGTTTCCCACTGGTTAACAAGAGCCTTTTCAAACACAAGGTCTAATGCATTTTCAATGGCAAGTATAGCAATTTTTTTTTTGTTTGGCAGCTTGCAAATATCATTTTGCTGCAGCACCTATGTTAGGAATGGATACACTTTGTCTTAGTGTCCGGGAGGTTTTCCAGTTAAATGAGTCAAAGCTGACAGGACTTGAATGAGTTATCATCTGCTTTTATGTCTTTTTAAAATTTGACTGTGTAATTTTTTTAGCATTTCTACTGGGTTGTTAGCATAACTTAGACTTTTTGCTAACTGATCCAAAGTGACCTATACACTTCCAGTCTTGTATGCAGCCTTCACTTAAACTGATATCAATAGCAGCTTGATTCCTCAACAGCATTGTATATCTGTTCTTACAAATCTGCTGTAATCCCCATTTGGTCAATCAGATTCTCCTGTTATAATGAGATAATCATTTTACTTAGGAAAAATCCAAGGACAGAATTAGTCTTTTCACTTCAACAAAAAAAAAACCCCAACATTAAGTTTGAGTATAAATAAATATAATCACTAATGATCATTGATAAATTATTAAATACATTTTATTAAATTATTTATAGTTACAAAGTAATAAATCTTGCCAACAATTAATTACATTTTAAAAGAATCTCTGATTTTCCTAAAATGGCATCCACCTTAGTGATGGATTTTACAGTTTCTTAAGTGTTTGTAATGTGTCCTTGTGGTCTTCAGAAAATAATAATTTTATACATTTGTCGAGGTAATTGCTTTTATTAACTGATATCAAATGTTTCTCATTTTTTCTACCCAACAGAGAGAGCGTCTAAGCTGTTTCCTCTCTTACTCAGTTTATTTCTATCAGTTATTTATTTCATGCTAGTTTTTCTAACCTAATCAATTTTCACACATTTTTTTCCACAGTCAGGCTTGAAAAGTAATGAAAATCCAGTTAGCTGAGGTTATGGCTCCAGTTATACAGAATAAGGAGATCTGATATGCTGTGATTTATTTTATCAAATGCCTACTGAATACTGAGGAAAATTCTCTGCATCTGATTTCTGTGCAATTTAAAAGTCAATCGCATAGGGCATTTGATATTATTAATGCTTTTTGAGGCCAGTCCTTTCTTTTTCATCTGTTATATGCCAGTGAAGGGTTTTATTTTCAGTTGCCAGAACAAGAATCGCAGTTTTGTGTTCTGTAGTTAACACAATGAGCAATGGCTATATTGCTGGATTAGGAATATTTGAGGATACCAGCTTCTTTTGGTTTAGAAACTCAGGTGTCTGCCAGGGAAAGCTAGAGCTTCCCTTGGAATGGATAATGTAAATCCCCTCTCTCCAAATTATTATAATTTTGCAATTAAGGGGGCTTTCAGGCAAAAATATGGCAGTAGGAATAACAGTTCTTTACAAGGATTATTAAAAATATAAATGTAGTATTACAAAAAACAAGCAAACAAACAAACAAAAATCCTAGAAACCCTGACAGAATCAAAATACAACTTGACACCGTGTTGGTCAGGGTGTTGGAAGCAGTCCAAAAGAAGTCCTCCTGGAGTGACAGATGTGTTTCTGTTGGAGTAGAGATGATCCTGTAGAAAGGGTCCAGTGATGGCAAGGTGGGTCCAGCCTTCCTCTGGGAATCCAGCAGAGAGCAGGCTGCTGGTGTTTCGGACTGCCAGGTTTTTATCCAGGCAGAAATTCTTGTCTCCTCCCACTGGGTGGAGCATCTTACAATGGGATGATGTAATGTTATCAGTTATGAGTGACCCTTAATAGCCCATTAACAGCAGATATCCCCCTGGAGGGAGGATGGTCATGGTGGAGATAAGGAACACTGCTCCACCTGGTTGCAACAGTTGGTCCAAAGACACCCGCGCCCTCCCTTCCAGAGTTATGAGATTTAAAAAAAAACCGAAACAACAAAACAAACCAAACAAACCTCTTCAGCTGGTTTCAACTGACTGGGAATAGAATGTATGCTTTTGGTTACATCTTGCATTGCAGCCCAAGACACAGCTGAAGGCAGCAGCTCAACAGTCAGGCGCCAGGCAGGACATTAACCTCAAGGCCAAACTGCCACAGCTTTTCATTGGATGAGCTTAAATCCATGTTGAAGACCCAGGCTCCTCTGTCAGGGCAGTGCAGCTCCCTTGAAGGATGCCAGGCGCGTATGGCCACAGTTTCCTCCCAGCAGAGATGATGGTTCCCAACCAGGATCTAGAAAACAGCCAGCTTTGTCTCATTCCATGTCCAGAGGAACCAGAGTGATCAGGGTTCTCAGATCACAGCAAGTATGCCTGGACCAGGCTCTCTAAAAAGCCTTTCACTTCTTTGGGAAAAGGTGAAGGAGGACACGATGGTGGGAACCCTTTCACATAGTGCTGCAGTAACCAAACTATCCTTTGTGGGCTTGGGATACCCATTCTCAGCAGACACACTGCCACCACAGCTTTTCCTTAATTTTAGCCTGCAGGTAATTGTGGTTAGTTATTCTCACCTTCAGAGAATTCTCTAGTTTGGCATCTTCTTTGCATGTTAAAGCAAGTCTGGAAAGTAAGGTGATAATTTAACAGTTCTTAGGCTCTCAAGAAAACAATCTCCTTTTTCTGTTTCCCTTTCAGTGTGTCTGTTGCAAAAGATGCTTAGTAAGACCTACAGCTATATATCTATGCAATGGTAACCTCAAATGTCAAGTAAAGCTCTCCCAAATCTTGACTCAAATGTTTATTATAGCTGCAGTAGGTATGCTTTCTACTCTTGGTACCTTCAGATAATATCAGATGATGTTTCATTGTATAGACATTGCACAAACAGCAGTGAGCACACGAGGAGATCATAGAATTATAGGATGGTTTGGGTTGAAAGGGATCTTAAAGACCATCCAATCCCAATCTCCTTGCTGTGGGCAGGAACACCTTCCACCACATGCACAGCCTTTGTTGGGGAGAGCATGTATTTGAGTAATGTCACAGACAGATACCGGTAGGTGAAAAGATAAATAAAGTGCAAACAGAGTGACGATTTGTCACTCTCAGAATTGACTCCAGAACTCTTTTTTTTTCCTAGATCCGTAAAGGCATTTTGCAGAGGTTTTTTTCTGTTTTTACTAAAACAGGGTGTCTTGAAACTCCAAATGAATAGGGTTTAGAAACAAAGCAATTGATAGGCAATAAACAACAGCAAAGGACTCAGTTTTCAGATATAGATTTTGATCTTCAAAATCAAGATTTTGAAGCCTTTTGATTAAACCGTTGTCACAGTTGGAATCTGGAGATTATCAATAACTATTATCCCTAATATGATTTCTTTCCAATCATTATCCAGAAAACACAACTGGAATAATGAGTATCTTATTGTTAGTGAAATCGAGCAGATGCTGATATTTAAATAGAACAAAACTTCCAGTTCAGTCTCAATGGTTTTTGTCTTCAGTGTTGCTTCCCTGAGTTTGTACCCTTGCCATTGATAACTAGTCCTACCATTTATCCAGAAAAACCGATGTACCCTACCTTTTCTATTTATTTTGGTGTTGTTTTAAGTATTTTTACTCCTATTGACTTGGGGAAGTGATTTGGAAGTGTTAATAAAGAAGATAAAGTCTGGAATCTAGCTATCTCATTGGGAAATTGGAAAGAAGTTTTAGAGATCTTAGCCATCAGTCAGAGACAAAATTTAATAGAGGCTGTTTTATATTTTTATTGCAGTGATTATGGTCTTTTTATAGTTTTAAAATTTTTATTTTCACACTCAATACATGTCACAATTAGTTTCATGCCCAATCACATCAAATTTTGAAATTTTTTGGCTAAAATAAAAGGCATTCATCTATACATCAACATCTGTGATGAGAAACAGTCTTCTTATGGATGTTTATAGCCATATATTGAGTCTGTAGGTAATTTTCAATTGAATTAAGCCAGTGTTTAAGTATTGTGTCGAATTATGTGATGATTACTTGGTTGTTAAAAACAAGTTATAGTTTTCTGTTCTGATGTAATTCCTTACACTACAAAGGAGCTGTCTAGATCTGTTAACATCAACTTCCACAGTAAAATAATCTGGCCAACTTTCTTACTCAGTGAGTCCCTTATATTTTTTCATAGATTGTATAAACTAAGATTTATGTGAATACATGCAGGAAAATATAAATCACACACCACATTGCACATCATTACAGATTTGTCCTCTATCAAATAGAATGTATAGCAACTTTGAGCTGGCCTAGCTTGTGTTAGCCAATCCAGAAAAAGACAAATCTTCTTTAAAGTAGGAATTCTGAAACTTTTAACAACCAAGTTATTAACTGAAAGGTAATACTAATAGTAATTTAGTATCAGAAATAGTAATTTAGCAATGTAAAGGTAATACTAAGACAATACTAATGATATCTGGCAAGAAGATACAAAAAGGTGCAGGAGAACATCTCTGCAATATGCAGGTGTGTATATCTTATCCCTGTAGTTAAAAATCAAATGGGAGAAGCAGAACTACATTTGGCGGGATCTTAATCCTGGGATGAAGTACAGTGCCCTGTAGTGCACTGGGGATGTTACTTATTGACAAAGTGAAGCATGGGATAAAAATATTGAGTAACACTGGTTAGGCGATAGCTCTCCCGATACATCAGGAAAAGTTCATATATTCGCTGATCTCAGAGATTGTCTAGGGGCTTCTGAGATAAGAGTTTAGAGGCACAGTAAATTTCTCTAAAAGGATGTATTTTTTAAGGAAATATGGAAGATTTCAATAGCCTATAAATTTCAATCCCTGAGAATGATCTTTCAAACATATAAGTACCTTTCATCTATGCTACAGTATATTTCTTAAAATATCCATAATCAGACAAACATTTATTCATACCAACAGAACGTACCCTGATTTTTCTGTTCAAAGTTAGTTCTCTTTAATGCCCCATTCCCAAAGGGCATGTCTTCAGTGCTCACTCTGCATCAGCTTAATGAGAGCATCTTTTACAATTGGGAACAGCAAATCTTCTCCCATCCTTGATTCACCCCCCTCCAGGATTTTTCTTTTATTTTTTTCAAAATGAGAGACTTTGAATAGTTTTCATTTCTACCATAACTGGGCCACTACTTAAGTGAGTAGCTTCAGGAAATACTCTCATAGTCATTATTATTCAAAATACTCAAAAGCATGGCTCTGAACTACAGAAAAATTATCAGGGTTGAATGACAAAGTATTGTTCATTCCTCCAGAGTCAGCTAAGTAAAAGCTTGCCTGAAAATTGAGAGTTCAGAAGTTCAACATGAGTCCAAATGTTATTGAGTTCACGTTTCACTAGAGAAAGAGAGAATGAGTGATAAATGTTTATACTAGGGCACTGGATTCAAATATATGTGTTATGGCTTCTATATCCACTTACAGTTATATCTGCATAAATTGCACAACTGTGGTGGGCAAACTACTCAAGGGAGTGACCAGTGAAACACGAACAGATGGGAGTTGGCTTAAATCAGTGAACCAGTGGTCCTTGAAAGGTGCAGGCGACTAAGCATCAGGGACTTGGAATCAGGATGTGCAGCTGGAAATGCAGCAAACTGATCCAAAATAAAACACAGCCACATTAGTGACATGGATCATAGACGCTGGCAAATGGGTGCTGCACATTTCTTCTGAACCTAGGAGTGGTGTCTGATCTTTTTTAAATTTTTGGTTGACTGATGAAATTACAGCTGCATATGTGTGTTAAGATAAGACTAGTGAGAGATACTTCTGCCAGAATTAAGGTGTAAACCAGACAATATGCAGAAGTCAATAATTTAGATTTTATTTAATGAGTGTGAGGTAATGAGATAGATGGAAACAGAAAAGAAAGGAGAGAGCAGAAGATAGTCACCACCCATGGATACCACCCATGGATCCAGTGTTACCCCTGTGGTCCGCCATTAAAACAAAAGCTAGAAGGATATCTCAGAAGGTCATTGACTGCCTTTTCTAGCTCTGAAATAAGATTTAACACAGTTTCTGAGCTACTCTTGACAGACACTTCAAAAAGTGTCTTCAAAATCTCCAGTTCCAGGAATTCCACAACCTTCAGAGATAATTAAATTAAAAATTGAAATTAGATAAAGTGTTCAATTATCTTGACATCAAAAAAAAGCTTTTACAATGTCTAATTTAAATATCTTGTTATAATTTAGTCTGAATTCCTCTTGCTTTTTGATCACTCCAATTGAGAACAGTTGATTACTGTTCAAACAGCCTCAAATCTCTTAACATGATTATAGTGTCCTGTCTCAGTCTTCTTTTTTCTGGACTGAACATTTTATTTGGCTTTTACTACAAATTTTTTAGATTTTTTTTTTTTGGTTGTTTATCACTTGGGATTTCCTTCCAGATTATCCACAATTTTTTTAATGATGATTTTCAAAATGGATTATGTAGTTGTCATCAAGTCTCTAGTATTTTTTCTAAGGAGTGCAATAGCTATGCTAGCTATTAGTATAGTAATAATTACTTGTGTGTTAATATTTAGCTATCAGTAAGTCTTGTATATGATGACATTTCAGAACGAGACTTGTCTCTCATGTGACGGCCTCTCAAACACTAACTCATTTCATGCAGCCTTGCTTGCAGTGTTGTTAGCTAAACCGTAAATTATGCTTTTTATCTCATTTTGCATTTATGCTTTTAATTTTTCTTTTCTACTTGGGGAGCTTTTAGTTTGGTCTTATTAAATTTTATTATATTGATTTAAGACTAGTGCTCTAATTTATAAAATTCATTCTCAGTTCTACTTCTGACCATTGAAGCGTATGTTCTACTTCTCAGCATTGTCATCTATAGATTTCATGGGACTACCCATTTCATCACCACAATATTCAAGATTTATATTGAATATTAAAAGAGAGAGACTTTCACAGGACCTCACAATTTGTCAGGACTTTCCACTTTTTGAAAGCAAATCCTTGATAAAACCACTTCAACAGTATTTTACATATTTGCATATGAAAATGTAGAGACTGTGCCACAAGCTTTACTAAAGTCAAGATACATGTATTGTATCTTCTGTTTCTACCCTATCCACTAGCCACTGTTACCCTACTGAAAAATGCAACTAGAGAGATGTGACTGCTCTTGACAAATCCATATGGTTCTGCTTTTATTACTGTATTATCCTTCAAGTGCTTGTAATCTGAGGTTTAGGAATTTGCTCTAGTAGGTTTTCAGGAAAAAGTTTAGGCTATTTGGCTCATAGCTATCCTTTACAAAGGCTGAAACCAGTTAGGTCTACCAGTGAGTAAGTTAAGGAAAATTATACCATAGCTCTGGGTGCAGCTTCAAAAGAGTAGCAACTCTATCATTTGGCTTTCTGAAAAAGAACTTAGATTTTTGGATGGACGAGCTGTAATACCACTATGGTCATACTATTGCTTTCCTATGCTGTCAGTTCCTGCAAATGGTATATGCTTCTTTTACATTGACACAGAAAACTAAAGGTCATCTGAATAAGAAAAATGTTAGCATTCCAGAGGATGTGTTTGTATATCCATTAATATTTACAGCTGGTTGAAACAGCAGAATAAACAGTTTCTGCAGGCAGAAACTGAAGGAAAAAAAAAAAATTTCTTGACCTTAAGGGAAGTGGGGCAAGAGATATATAACAGGTATGATGAGATCACTCTCTTGGCAGAGAAGTAGGTCATGTTCAGAAAACAGATTTCCCAAATTCCTTGTGAGTCACTTTAGATACTCCCACAAGCTTTCTTTCTCTAGGGACCTGGATATGTCCATTATTTTATCCACTCTCCATATGTAAAGCGAAAGGAGTAGAACTCCCATTCCTATAAATTTCATCTCTAAATAATTTTGTATAGAGACCTATATGGAATAGAGACCTATATACTTTCTGATTATATTTGTGCCACGTTTTACACAATGGAGCCTTGATACTAAGGACACTATCCACCCATAAAACATAAAAATAATGATGTGAATGTCAATACTGAGCAAAAGGAAGGAAATTGTTTCTGCTCTCTTCAGACAATTGTGCCTGAAATATAGACTAGGCTACTTGAAGCATGCAGAACTCCAACAAGAGCGAAATTATCTGAGGAGTGCCAAGCATGATTACACTGTTGAAAGGATTTATACTGAGGGAGATGCATAAGAAAAAAAGGTGCAAGGGATATGAGAACAGTGTGAGAAAATGCCATGCCATGCCATACAGAGGACAGTGGGCAAACAAGAAAGAGACAGAGAAAACCTGAACCTAGGCAGGTAAATCATGCTGTTAAGAGGGTTAGTGCTGTGTTCTGGTCTCTGTTTCAATAATATTGTTTCCTGTCGCCTAGAAAAGGGTTTTTACTGCTGTTTCCATTCTTGAATGGCAGAGCCAGCAGGTCTGAGGAGAAAATATGGACATCCCTTCTTGAGTGTGTCACTGCCAGAGGTCCAGGTGTCATCAGGATTTGCTGTCAGCAGATGTAGCAGCCATCATGCTGAAAGGGAGGACCATGGGGTAGAAAAAAAGGTCTGAGTTACATTTCTTATTCTTTTCTGTCTAGCTCTCAGAAAAAAAAATCTGAACTAATAGCAGACATCCCCAGACTTGCAGAATGGCAGCTATCAGACATTTCAAATGACACTTAGGCAACTGAATAGAGCCCTAATTTTCTCTTGGCAATAATGAGAGCAAAATGATGTGTTTTAAGCATTCATATTGGTGTGTCAACAATCTGAGTAGAGACTGAAATGCTGTCCGAGTGGTGCTGAACCATGAAGGTCTGGTCTCCAGAGGTGGCTCCCAAAGGCACTCACTCTTGTCACTGTGGACAGGGGAAATTCATACCCCCTCCACCTCAGGCACCCCCCGAGCAAAAGAGGTAGACAACAGCACTGCTGTTGGTGGAGCTACAAACTGAAAATAAATGTCTTGAAGAAATTATGGTACTTCCCAAATTGAGAAGGGGTTTAAACAAAGGTGTCTGATAGCAGTGCCATACTTTGCTGTGTGCACCTGTGGGCCAGGAAAACACCCTCGATCCTGCATACCCCAAGCTGCCCCTCTGGGTGAACTCACCAGGATGCCCATTCTCCCATTGCTCACAATAGTAAAAAAAATCCCCAGTTAATGCTTTCTCTGAACAAAATATCCAGCACAGGTTCTCAAACACTGGGACTAAAAAAGAAACCAGACAGGAAAGGTTGTGACCCAATTCAGTTGCTGTAAATTACCATAAGAAAAAAGCAAAGAAAGAAGAAACCACAACTATACATATTCAGCAAAGCTGTCTTCCCTAGATTTCACACTGAGGTGAAATCTAGGCATTATCAGGAGATGGTTAGGTATTTGGAAGCTTCTTTAATAAGCTTTAATGGATTTAATTTTTTTATCCCTTGATACACGACAAATGTTTACTCTCATTTGTCTCAACTCAGGGCTCCAGGTCACTTGAAATTCAGCCAGCCTATTTCCAATCTACAGAATAAATTCTACATGTTTTATGTGAATATTTGTCTGAACTGCCAGAAAATTCTGTAATTTGATAGTATAATTTAGGTTTTTTTCAATTGCAAATGGCATATTCATTTATAGGTAAAGTTTTAGAAGAGTAAGACAACACTACCTGTTGTGACACAACTGTGTCTACAGTAATATACAACAAATGAATTTGATTAAAAACCCCAAACAGCTTATGAGATGTTAGCTGGAATCTGGATTTTGAAGCACTATTACTACCACAGAATAAATGGGCTGAAAAAGTGATAAGACAGAATTTAGTAGAAATGAAGCCTGGTAAAGACACAAACTAGAATAGTAAGACATACTAGAATTTAATCAAAATGAAACTGATTTTACTTAAGATCTGCAGACCCTTCCCCAGCTCTGTTTCCCTTCTCTGGACATGCTCCAGCCCCTCAATGTCCTCCTTGTAGTGAGGGGGCCAGAACTGAACCCAGGATTTGAGATGTGGCCCCACCAGTGCTGAGTACAGGGGGACAATCACTGCCCTGGGCCTTCTGGCCGCACCATCTCTGATACAAAAGATAAAAATAAATAAATTATATGTTGTATAGTTAGCATATTTCATAGGAAACTTATTTTCGTCACAGAACCATGCTGGATATTTAGCAAGACTTAAATTAAAAAAAAAAAATAGAAGTGAAAATAAACTAGAAGAATAATGACAGTTGAAACAAAGTACTCTTGCTTCATATATAGGTATACAAATGTGTGCTATGTATTTGAGAGAGGACAAGAGACACAGTAAATGTTACCAAGTGAAGATCTAACAAACTTTTGGGGATGGAGACTATTGTATTTTTTGCTAATTTTTTAGACAAAATCCGTCAGTGTTAGAGACAAAATACGAGAAGAAAATATGATCTGGTATTCCATTTCTGTATTCCTGTTAGCACAGTAAGATCATTCGGGACAATAAGCCTCTTCATCTTACCTATAAATAGATGTCGACTGACTAATAGTCACTGGAATCAACTTTTATAATGATCTGAGTAAAAAGCCCTGAACACTGCATCTCTGGGATAAATGTACATTTAGACATTTATCATATATGCTTGTGTGAGGTCTATTTATTAAACATACACCCTCCTTACCAGAAATTCCAAGTAAGAAATTCAAAAGTGGCAGATTGGTTATAATTGAGATGTACTGGAGACTTTTTTTTTTGTCAAAAAGCACTTCACACTCTGGCATTACCACTCATCTAATATGTTAGATGTAGTTCACTCAAAATGCGACTTCAGTAATGTATTTTTCTGCTAGAAATAAAACAACTTTGAAATATTTCTCACAAAATAATGGCTTTTGAGAGAAATGTTTTTCATACAAGTAAGATTTTAGAGTGGTTGCCTAGAATCAGTAGCAATTGCAGAGATGTAATTGGGATTAGTGATGTTTTATCTCACAGAAATCCATTAAGTCTTGTTTGAAGCAAGAAATGCATAAATTCTTGGAGGTAAAATTGCATTATGTATTTTTTGCTGTAAGTTCTTCCCTAATCAAAAAGTGATATTATTTCCAGTATCCTTAAACTAAGCAATTTCCTTCATATTTTTATTACTGTATGTGCTACCATTCTTTCATTTAGCCTCAACATGGCTTGCAATCATGGAAATAATATTATCTTCATTTTTCATAAGGAGAATTTTTCATAAATGGAATTGAATCATAGGGAAAATAAGTGGTTTGTCCAATCTGGCACTGGAAGGTCATGGCAGGATCAAGGATCAATATAAAACTTTCTGCTGGGTAAGATCAGAGTATGCTGCAAATCCAGGAAAATGTGAATATTAGCAATTAAATGAATGATATGAAATTACTAAGGCAATGATGTTACAGAGCAGTGTACTTCAGGTCCTGCATTTCATACTGTCTTTTTACAAGTGGATGTTTCCACTTAGAAGCATGGGAATGAAATTCCATGGGGCAGCTGTTTAAGTTATGAGTGCATAAGCTCTTTGGACCTACTGTGTTTAAGAACGGCATTTGTTACTACGAGGTTTTGGCTTTGCTGTTAGGAAATGTAGCTTCTCCCCCGCCCCTGTATCTACTGCCCTCTGCTTCTGCATTTTTTTAAAATTTGTTTTTAGCCTAAAGAGTGGAACAGTTCACACCAAGATTTAGATGGTCAAGGGCAGCTGAGTAAAACCTTGCTGAGATGAATGGGGAAATCCAAATCTCACAGAGTTACTCTGCTCGCTTTCAGCCAGCTTGGGCAGTCACGTGTGGTTTGAATGAGTCATGGGTGAGTTTTTTTCAGAACTGTAACAACTCTAGACTAATTTTTATAACTTTCTTTTTTGGTAAAAAAAAAATAATTAGGTCATTTGGTCTGACTGATCTGCCTCTTAGTGTACACAAGCTATGAAACTCCCCCTGCCCATTATGTGGCTACACCAGTCCTTGTAGGTAATTAAGTCTGCAAGTCTAAGGCTGGGAATGTAACCTTGACCTTGGAAGTGGATATAGAAGATAAAAGATATAGACATTCCAGCTTATGTGATATGGAAACAAATTACAATGTTCCTTGTCTACTTGTAATCATACCCAAGAAATAAAAAAGCTACTTAGACCTCATCCCTTAAAAGCAAAATAAAATTACTTAACAAAATGGTTGAATTTTTAGCATAGTCTGTTCCACAGTACATTTTCAGTTATTAATTTCATTAATTGCTTGTGGAAATCTGGGGAAGCTTCTCCACTCTAGAATGTAAATTCCTTTGCGTCTTACTCATTTCCTTGCAAAATGTAACCAGAGAAGTCAGTATGCCTGGGCTTATATCTTCTACCTGTCACATCACACACTTCTGGCTAGCATGTTTTCTTAGGAAGTGCAAGATCTAGATACAAGTTTACAACCTGACCCTAACTCTCTTAGATTACTCCAGTTGAAGGCAAACTGCAGAGATAGCCTTTGTGTCCTCCTGTTATGGCTGATCATACGGCCAAACCCATGGTGCTTATGAAGCACAGACAGGCCAGGCCAGCCACGGCTCTAAAACACCTTGTTACGGCACTCATAACATTTAAATTGCCAGTTTAGTTTGTTCCCAGGGCCGTTTTTGCATTTTGAATCTGATAAAAAGCAGCAATGACACTAAAAGGGAAGGCTGCAAATTCTACTGTGTGTTCTGCCCAGAGCACCCACCTGGTTTCTCATGGAGCATGGCAGCTCCCTCCCGTGTTTCTGGGTCCTCCTGGGGCTTTGGTTGATGTTGTGTGCCTGTCCACTCATGCACACATGCAAATGCCCACAGCCAGAAGTGGAAGGAACAGGAGGCACCCTGGACCTTACAGGATCTTACAGGAACCAATCAATCACTTCAGCTGCCCACAAAGGCCAGGTACAGGCTGAGCAGTCACTCAAACACAGCTATCCAAAGCCTTGCCCTGGTTTTATGCTGTATCTACAAGGGTCTATGCCATTCTAATTTTTATTTCCATAATACTTCAGTGCTCACAGGGGAATATTTACATGAAAAGCCCTTCAAATAAAACAAAAACCCCCTCAGAATTAGACAGCTTCTCTGCTGGTTTCTCAGCAGCATTTCAGCATCCCACAAGTGCTAAATGTCGGTGTAGTGATTATCAGAATGCCTGGCCCTTACTTCATTGCTCCATCGTGTTACCTAGAACACTCACTACTGATTGAATGAAAAGAAGCTGTTTCTTCACTTTTTTTTTTTTTCACAAGATCATGCTAATAATAAATGTACCTATCACTGTTACCAATTCATTCTCCAGGTTGCCAGTACTGCAATAATTTTTATGGACATGGCCATTTAAAATATGAAACTTTTACTAATTGATTCAAAATCAGTTGTTCTTAACTTCCTCTCTTTTGATTTGCTTGGCAAAACTGTATTTAATAATAAGATAAGCATTAAGCATAATTTTACACCAAGTCTCAGCTTAGAAATGCCCTTCTTTCAATGTACATTTGCTTGTTCATCCTTTGTAGGAATACCAAAACCATGAAAACACTTGGCAGGTTTATTCCATCAAATCAAAATCATGAAAGAAATTCAGTATGTTTTGATTCCAGACTATGTCTCAAACAGGGTTTTCTGGGAATAGAGACTGAGGGAGGTTGTTGGTTGGATTTTCTTTAGTCAGGGAGTGTGGCCAACCAGAAAATAAATTCTCTTTAATAACACTTTCTAAATATTCTTCCCTGTGTGACATAAAGTGACCCACAAGACTATATATGGTCCCAATCACACCCTATATATTAAAGAGGCTCCAGTAATGAGGCTAAGTGAATCCAGCTTGCTTGAAAGTGAGAAATGTCAGTCACATTTCTACAGCACAAGAAGGATTTTTGGCTTGTTCCTTTAGAAAAAAAAAAAAAAAAACCAACCCAAAAACAAAAACCAAAACAACACCTCAAGGTAAATAATAGCACTATTAGATGTGCTAGATGTTCTAGCTAGCTTACAAGGAACATACAACTCATGCCTTTTTTCTGCCTGGGCTCCTGCAAGAGGACACAGCTGACAAATGCTGTCTTTTCAAGCCATTTTCCATCTAAGTTTTAGATCTAGACCTAAAGGCACACTGAAACTCCATCTCTTTGTCCCGCATCCTTTGAAGAGAGAACATGGTCAATCTGGAAACTGAAACTCTACTTTCCTAAGTGTAGTCTTCTCCTAGGGCTCTGGAGGGCCCCTGCATGGGCTTACTTGTATACAAGAGGAAAGAATCACATTTATTCTCTGCCAGCTGAATGAATTACCACCACTACTTTTCCTCTGGAGTCCTTTGCTCACCCAGATCTGCTGAAATGTGCTCATGAGGATCCTCTGACTCATCTCTGTCCAATTGAGGGGTGCAGTTCAAATAGTTCATCTTTGATAAGTGTCCTCATTTTGATAGGAGCGATTTCATGAAGGGCTCTGAGGAAACAGTAGCTGACAGCAGGAGTTTCCAACAAACAGATGAGACAGTCACAGACCAAGGGAAAAGGTGATTTCTTCAGATCAGTCAGCCAGAAATGGGCATAACCAAGCACTAACACTGCAGAACTAATAAAATCTGAAGTGCCCCATTACTAAGTTGAGAGGTTCTCACCTCTCCAGGCCCAGGCAGCTGTCAGGCTCATAGTTCGACTGGCACAACTTTGCCAAGTTAAGACACACAGAGCAGAATGCAGCTCATAATTTGTCACTGTCATCCTTGCCATCACAGCAGTCTGTACTCTGGTTAAATGCAGCCCTCCTTTTGATTTATTATAATAGTGGGGGAAAAACCCTGGAACTCAAACAGTCTGAAAATGAATAAAGGAGATTTAAGAATTTCTTGTCTCATGTGGAAAAGGGAAGAGAGCTGTATTAATTTGAACTTAGTCTTCATACAACAAGGTTTGTGGGCCCTGATAATTCCAAACATGAGTGGATTAATCCTAGAAATGGAATTAGAATGAAACCCTAGTCATCATTCAAAACAAGGCATAGAGGAAGGTTTGAAAGTACATTTAATTTTTCAAATTTCCTGTATTATATAGTAAAATTAACATGTAATCCTCTTAAAGACTGTGTTTTAAATTAAGAAATTATGTTATGTTTGAAGAAGTGATAAATAGATTACAGTTCTACTGACAGAGAAAATTATAACATGCAGCTCTTTGATAGTCCCTTTAAGTGCAGCAGAGGGATGGGAACCTGAATGAGCTGAGTCCCACAAGAAAAAGCAGCCACAGGATGCAGCTCTTCTCTGACTTGGCCTTTTGTGATTGCCTGGGGCTGCTCCAGGAGGCTGCTCACAGAATAATGAGTTGGGTTCCCACTCTAAATTGTCCCTTGGAGAAATCTTTGTCTGGGCTACAGGAGTCTGAAAAGATTAAATCCTCAGACTTAAATATAGGCTTCATCCACAACCTTCCTAAGACCTTCACACATCTCCCTGCACTTCCAGCGATCCAGATATCTCAAAAGAGTTCTGATGTATTGCACATTTAGAAAAGGAAACACACATCTTGGGAGGTCTGCTCTACACAGAGATCTAAATGTGTGTATTAAACAAAGAGAAGCCACAATGGGCTACAAATATTCTTTTGATATACATCTGAACTATTACTGGCATGACACTTTTCTCCCTTCTATTTCTTCTTAGATGAAATTCCAGTTGCAGAGCAGATGGGAGCAGAAAGCTCTGTAATTTAACTCCCAATCCCAACTTGCTCAAGACAGAAAATAACCAAACAACCCTTACTAACCACCTGCTTTATTCTGTAGTTGAACTTTAGTGGACTAGAAAGAAGTGCAGAAGAAAGAAAAGAGTCAGGAAAATAAGGGACATCTATCCCAGTATACTTTTTTGGTTTTCTTCTGCTTTTAATTTTGTTATTAAAAGAAAAATGTTTCCAGTGGTACAAACAGCACTGAGCTCTTTGAACACAGAGTAATCAGAAATATGGAGTGTGACACTTCCTAAAGCCAAATAAATTTGATTCTCTTTCATATGACATCTTTCTTCCTCTCCCATTTTTCTTTCTTCCTGTATTCTTCTCCACCTTCAGGAGTTTCCTTTTAATGAAAGGGCAGAAAAATTCAGAAGAAGAGGTTATGGGCTGTCATGTCATTATCTGTGAGTCCAAAAGCTTGACATTCTCTCTAGAGAATGAGTTATAAAACACTTGTAGAGCTGGACATGCATGTGAAACCAATTTGACCAGAAGGTTTTGCTTTGATGGCACCGTTTACTTCCCGCATTTCATTAAGCTTTTGTAGCCCTTCACTGTCATAATTCCCATAGGCATCAGCAAATAAGATTTAATTTAAATGTATTTGCCTAAACAGGTATTTTCTATCTCAATTTACTTGTGACAAGCTAAATGAAATCTCATATGGACAACATGCAGTGGTGTACCAATTAGCTTACAGGAATAGCCTGCTTATGTTCAAAAATTTAGGCTGTAGACATTTTAGGTGCCAAAATATCTGGACAATATATGATTTGTGATATCATTAGCTATCTGCATATTCAAATTATAGGACTGCTTTCTGTTTCTTTGCTCCTCTGTATTACTACTTGGACAAAACCACACAGAGAATGTCAGAAAAGCCAGGAAATGGAATTTATGTCCTTTTGCCCTGAAGAAACTGTAGAAGAAACAGTGTCACATGTAGTATTTGTACCATATACTGAAGCATGCAAAAAAACGGCCATTTCCTCTGCCTGTAACAAAATCAAATTATTATCAGTTTAAGAATATCCTTTTGTCATGACCTTTGTGTTTGAAAGCAAAGCAAAGAACAGGACGGAGGGAAGAAATTAAGCTAGAGGGAAGGGTATGTCTTCTAGGTAAGCAAATGTGACATGGTAGCAAATAATTTCCAGAAGCATATAGGCTTTCGAGCATAGGTTATTCTTCAAGATATCTTGAAAAATATCCCTCCAACATAGAGGAGGAATTTTCAGAATAATACAAAGAGATGCCTAGGGTAAAGAAGGTCCTGATCAGTCAGAACAACACAAAGATACAAGGAAATATCAGTTTTTAAATAAATATTTGGTGCATATCTTGTTTCAAAATTAACTAAGTAGAGTGCTGTAATATCATGCACTTCTTATTAATTTGATTTTTTCTTGTCAGTGTTGTCAAAATTCTCATCTGACAAACCTTATTTTTTCCCCTTACCCATTCTGGTAACTATTCAACTAGTGAACATTTAAAATGACAGATTTTTTTGTAGTGTATTTTTAATAGATTTTTTTGTTTGCAAGGCAAAGGTCTAGACAGACCCATGAGTTATTCATAAAAAAAAAAAAAAATTAGAGCAAAGGCCTGTAAAATCAAGAGATTTTAAGAATTGTATATATTCACACAGTGATCCTGAGACTGTGAGTAGGAGAAGAGAAAAAACTAAAAGTGAAATGTCAGGATACAAGTTAATTTTGCTACAAGATTTTCTATGATATGACAGATATTTACTATTCAAAAAGGAAAATACGTATTATGAATTGGTTATGTAAAATATAGAGCATTTTCCCAAGAACAACACAAACAATCCCACTTCAAAATACTTCCCCTTTTCTCTGCAATCTAGGGTATTTTTTATTAGTTACATAGTATAATACTTTTTGTTGCTGACTGTAAAGGAAGTGTCTCTGTGTGATCAGCTGACAACAGTAATCTTTGCATGATTATTCTGTATTCTAATTATTAGTTTGTCATATGTCTGGGAAAATAGAAATTAATAGAAAACTGAGTTGGAAATCACACATTCTGTAAATCAAAACCTATGCAATAGTTCCTACTCCCATTTACATTAATTTAAACCAGACTCAACCCTCTCACTTTAGAAGAGTACCACAAATTCACTGTGGGGGAGCCCAACATCCAACCCCAAGGTTTTAAAAATGAATGGGCTCCATTTCTATGATGTAATGGCCAGAATTTTCTGATGTTCAGGGCACTTGAGAGTTAACAGCCTGAAGCAAAATCAGTAAGGCTTAGATCAGAAAGGCAGTGTGTTTTGGCCTATGGAAATAATAAAGCACACATGCTGGAAGGGATCCCAGGGACTGCACATACTCTGCCCTTGTTAATTTTTCACGGCATTTTGCATAAAAAGGTACAAATACATCTTGCTGCGTGAGAACAGTTTGTGCACGTAGAAATGGCACTTCAGCCTGGAAGCCTTTTTAAGCCTTCACTTTTCTTTAATTCAAAAGTACTGTTCACTGGAGTTGAGAACAGCACATTACACAACCTCTGTGCCCAGCCTGCAGATTACTGATGCAACAATCTCTCCCCAGCCGCTCTCTGCCGAAGCAGGTGGACTGCTGATTTTGGAAGGGGTGTGCTTGCACACTATGGGATGGTTTCAGACTGTTCAGGCATTTTCTCCTCTGGTTATGTGAGTTGTAGCAAAGGGGAATTGTCTCTGATACATAGGCAACACCGTGCACTTGCTGATCATTCATTCAGGATCCCAGAAAGGGAAACCTCTGACCACATGTAGACATTTGTTTCATAGATGACTTAGTGTGAAATGGTGAGTTAAACTGGCGTGTCAAGGCACACAGCTGGCACTTCTAGAGTATTAGGAGACACCAGATCCAATAGCCTGATAGAGGGAAGGCTGCTTCCATGTCCCTGCATCCAGCCAGAAGAAAGTCTGTGCATGTACATACAGTACGTGTGCCTTAATTCATGGGAAGCCACACAAATCAGCAGAGACAGAAACTATAAACCCCACACAACACAAAAGCACCAGTGCCCTGATCTTTTTCCCTCAGCCAACATCCAGACCTTAGTGACTCCAGGAGCGAGGACTTCCGATTCTTCCAGTCCACTTTGGCTCTCCTGTACACTTCTGATTGCCTCAGTATTTGGCTTTCAAGATTATTCTTGTACTCTCAGGCAAGATGTTCACTAGTGCCTACACACACTGACACTCACACCCACACAATGTTCATCCTGTCCTCCCCCGCTGCTGACACCACAGGAATGTGGTCCCCCCACATGCAACTTTTTGTGCCTTTTTCACATGCTGTGTCTCAAACCTCCATAGACACATGCACATGGAGCCACCTTGATCAGAGGAAATAGGAATGGAGTTAAATGGGAAAACAGGAGATATAGTTGTGATCAGACAAAATTTGTACATGAGCCAGGGCAAGTGTACCAGTCAGCAACTTCTATACGTGTGACCTGCACATTTATTTCCTTATTCATTCTATTGTATCACTCTGATGCCCCCCAAAACCACCTTGATCCCTTGCTTTCCTCACATTCTGTTCTTCCCTAAGTATCCCTCATACAAAAGCTTGTACAAATCCAAGATTATTTTCCCTTGTACCCCACAGTGTCCCCAAAACCACTGCAGGGAGTAACCTGCCCACAGTGTACAAAGGTGATGGAGGAAGTATCTCCTATTGACCCACTGATTGGTGTCATGTCTGGAAAATCTGGCTGATGCTTTGAGACACTCCTGGAATGAGCCAGATCTGGGTGCTTCATTTTCTCTGTTCAGGTTACTGGGGCTTCTCTTCCTGTTGCTGTTCCAGTGTGTTCCGTTGTCTTCGGGGAATGAGCCTTTTGCTACATAGGTCCAAAACCATTTCAAACTTGATGGTAGTATTTGAACAAGAACAAATGATTGATGACAACAGTTCCCATTCTCCCATCAGATGCCTACGTAAGTTAGATAGTCATGTGAACATCAGGCCTGGTGGTTGTGTTAAATACAGAGAACTGTATTTAGTAGGGCAGAGGACAAATATTTTCCTCTTTACACCAATGTAGATCCTCCTCCTCTGAGACTTTAGTTTTATCACCATAAGCCACCCCATGCTTGCCTGAAGGCAGTTTACATTCACATCTCCATCCCACAGACCCAGCAGGGTAAATAATCTTCACTAGATTAGGATTCCTTTCATACCAGAAGGGGTTTCAGCCCTTAATGAACATGAAGAACTCCATATTACTACAGGCAATTCTAATCAAGATGAACTAGCTGAATAAAGATAAGGGAAGGAATTATTAATTCTGCTATACTTGTAGAGGCAAAGCTCTATTGCTCTGTACTGCTGATTTAGGTTAATCAGCTGAAATGCAACCTGAAAAATTGTAGTAAATACATAATTAGGACATCACAAATGTATAAATCTATCAAATACCACAGAATTTACCAGAAATATTTCAAAGCCATCCCTTTTTACAGACAACACTATTTTTTAATCAGAATTTTAGAAAGCATTGCTGATGGACATTTTGGCAAATAAAATTCCTGCTATGATTTTAAAAGAACATTCTGTGTTTAATGTTTCCAGATGTAGATGAATATAGATTATTACAAAGAACATGATTTATAAACAGAGGTGAATATTTTAAGGAGAAAAATTTATTCTTCTAAGGACTAATTGTCATGCAAGTGTGACCAGAAAGCAGGAAAGCCTCCTGTTACACATCAATCTATATTTCATGGAGCAAGTCAATGCATACATACATCTGCCTCATAATATGCCGATTAAAAAAACAACCCACAACCAACCAAACAAAAACAAAACAACCCAAACCAAGACACAACCAAACCAAAAAACCTCCCCTGAAGGTAGAACTTTCTTAAATTAAAGATGAGATTGGTTGAAGAGAAATCAAGATCTATTCTACCAAAATTAGGAATTCTCAGTTATTTACCATTTCAGCTAACTCTTATCCAGGACAACCAAGATATTCTCAATGTGTAAGAAGAAAAAAACACCCTAATTTGATTTGCTGTACTTTTACAGTGATGGAAGGAGTTTCACTTATAACAGTACAGGTGAAAGGGAAGTAAGCCTGATTGTTTCGCTGGCATTGGAATTGGTGAGAGCTCATCTGAACAGTCCAAAAAAGATAAAGGACCATGTTAATAATTAAGTAACATTGATGCTGATGGGTTTCAGCACTCAAGCTCATTTTCTGAACCTCTTTCACTTCCCAGTACAGAGGAAGCTTTCTCTCCATGCTTTGGCATTGCCTAAAACAGAACTCCAGCCACTGTCTACCTTACTCTTTTCATCTGTCCTATCTGGAAGAAACCTTTGACATGGCTGTGGTTTGCAAGTTACAGGGTCACCTCTGACCCACTATTTACAGCAGATTCCAACATAGAACTCAAGGAGCACTTCTTGTTATGCTCATCTCGAGGATAAATCCATCGGGAAATGATGAAGAAGCAGAGATCGTACTGAATAAACTGAAAGAATTGAAGCTTAAGAAGTCAGGAAGTATCATTTCAACTGTAAATTGTTGGATGACATTGAAACAGTTCAGATTAGATATGAACCCCCTTAGATAAAATACCTCTTAGAAGAGCTATTCTAAGAAAGGCATAATTTCCTTCCTCACAAATCCTGAAACCCTGTCCCATCCATCCTGAGAGAAGAGCATCTGAAACAGTTCTCAGACAAGGAAGAAAGAACAAATGCTGCTTTCTTAGTATGAAACAGTTTTTTAGGCAGCTCATTGTTGGACAATTTCCAAATGTCACAGATGAATTAAATGGCAAAACTTCCCTTGACATCCATGGCAACAGGAGCATTGAATGACAAATGGAAGGGCAGGTAAATCTAGAAAGAACATTATATCATGTCTTGCTCTGATGGAAAGAGCATTGACATCTGCCACCCGGTCTGGTTTTGGGTTTTAACAGTAGTTTTATAATGTGTATTTAAATGAAAATGTAACTAAAGTATTACATAAAAATTAAAACATATTCCTTCCTCTCTAAGTCCAAAAGCTATTTACAAACGTTTTTGTGTTGGTACTGAATATTGTTTTCCAGGAGGAAAACCACATCCATGTCAATAACTGGATAATCATATTTTAGTAGCCTAGAGACCTATCTAGTTTTAATGCAATCCAGTTTGGTGGGTTTAGCAAAGCTGTAGGAATGGAAGCAGAAGTTAGGATCCAGCTGGTATGGAAAGCTTGATTACTGTGATAATTTCAACCGGGTCAAGATGGCACTTACCTGAAGAGAGTGCTAGCGCTTTCTTAGGAATTGTCAATTCTAGTTCACTGATGGGACCTTCTCATGCCCTTAGGTCCATCCATCCTGCAGAGACATTAGACCTCCCACAGAAGAACACACAACGGATAGTTACTTCAGTCAATCAGGCTAGCAGATCCCCATTTGGGAATGCTATTTTTGGTTCACCATCCGAAAGTTTTGGTAAGACAGTAGAATAAAGCACTTTATGTGAAAGGAAGATACCTAAAAAGTATTTCTGAATCACAATCTCCATGGATTAAAAGAGCACGCTGTGTATGAGAGGAGGAAATATAATCTTCTGAAGAGGTTCCTTGAGTTTTTCTCTCTTTTTTTGCATGTTTTATGATTGCAGTACATCACGGGGGACCATCACAGGAACATTTCTTACCTTCGATCTCATGTTCAAAGAATTATTTCAATAGTATGCTAGTAAGGATGGTGATGTAAGGCACAGAGGTTTCAGATTTGAAAATAAGGCTGAAAATAATATAGAAATAAGAAACAGAACTTAATTTATCTAAGGAAAAAGGATACCAGATACAGTTTAACTGGAAGTGCAGCCTTTAGAAAAGAGGTATAAATAATCTGAAGTTCTTACACTTCTTACACATGTAAGAAGAGAACTTGGCTCTAACCAGGACAGGAGAAGATTATGATTGTTTGGTGCCTTTATGCAGTATATTATTGGCAGAGTCTGAAAAAACTCCCATTGTCATAGCATATGAGAAAAGCTTAAAAGCTGTTTTAATTTATTAAAGAGGTGGTCCTACATGTTTCTTTTTGTCCAGTATGCACAAACTGATGAATTTTCTGTCGATTGTTTGCTCTTTTTCTGAGATTAGTTGTTTGTTTGTTTAGGGGCTTGGCTGTGCTTGTTTTTTTGTTTGTTTGGCTGTTTTTTTTCACAGATGTGTCTGCAAAGGAGTTGGAGGAGCTGGTCTATCCAGTCTAGAGTAAATACATCCTTTCATTCCCTTCCTATCTTCATGTATAGGGCCTCTTCTGAAATAAATAGAGGGAAAGTGTTGAGATTCATACATTACTAATATCTGCAACCACAAAGTCACAGATCTGTTAAACTGTTTAGAAATCCTAGAGATGATGAACATTTTCTGTGAATGAAGAGAGCCATCAATTATGTCAGGACCTTCCTCGGAGAAAATGTGCCAGTGTTTCAGATAAACAGTGTTGTAACAGACCAATGAGGTTTGCTTTAAAAAGTCAGCCATCTAGAGGTTACTAGGTTAATTCTTTTCTTCTGAGAGACAATAAAGCTATCCTGGTATGTATTGTATCTGTAAACCTGTATTGGACAATAGTGGACCTTTGGAATCCCAACTTACCTCTTTCTAGGACTGTGGGATAATGTACCCTTGGTTACAATTATAAAATTTTCAGAGAATCAGTTACACGGTTGAGCACCTGAGCTGGCCTACTACTTTTATAAAAAAAGTGAATCTGGGAGAGATCGGATTGTTTACAGTATCATTTCCTTTCCTCAGGGCACAATTCTGGCAATGGAGAAATTCCAAAGGTGCATAAGTGCCACCAAAAATAGAATCTGGTTTAACTCCTGTAGCTGAGAGCGGGAGGCACTGGCGCTGTATTTACAGACTGGGCAGGTCCTATGCTGTCATTTGAGTCACGTAACCTGCTAGGGGGAAGTGCTAAATGTAAGTCTGTATGTGAAGAAAAGAATGTCTTGCATGATTTGTGACAAACAGTTTTTATTTAAATCATTAACATTCCTTGAGCTGACAGAAGGGATGGGTGAAATAGGCCAGGACAACCGTGTATGCATTTCTGCCTTCAGATGAATTGATTTTGTGTGGCTGCATAAAATTCACTTGCCTCAAAAAGCAAAAGTAACAGTAGGTTAACTGTGAATTCTGCTTATGAAATCCAGATCTATACAAAGAGTATAAATAAACATTATTTAAAGGGGTTTGATATGGTTAGATACATGTAAGAAGAATGTGATCTGTTGTTTGAACACATCCATCCGTACAGAGAGGTTCTGTTTCTATATTAGTTGCCTATTTAATTGCTTAAAAGTTGTGCTTAAAAAGGAGTAGGTACTGTGGGCTGGGTACTAGTTCCCAAATTATTCTTTGCTGGCATTTCTATTTTCCTCTAATTTGCATTTTAAAATTTCTCAAGTTATAATATACTGAATTTCTATACTTCTAAAATTGCAAATTAGTAAATGCTCAGGAAAGTTTTTATTTTAACTGTAGCACACTATATCCTCCACTCCTCATGATATTGGAGTGGCTGTATTTACAGTATTTGTATGTTCACTTGAAATATTTGAGGGCGAGGGAAAATTTGCATGCCAATTCAGCCACACTACTACCACCAGAGGTGCTTCCCAGTTCCCTAATCTACATGTGCTCTCTTCGATATTCAGAGCTACATGAGAATGATTGCAATAACATACTCACTTTGTCATATATAAGAAGAGCTGGAGCAAACTTGGCAAATTATTTGGCTTAAGAGACAGGACTTCAAATTACTCCTTGTGAGAAGATAACACCCAGCAATGATATTTCATAACTGGTTATATCACACATCATTTATGTACAAAATTTCTAATTTTTGGCACTGGTAGATTCAAAATTGGTCACAATATGAATGCAATTATGTCATTCAAGCCCTGAGCAGAAGGAAATTTTTTACAAAATGTGTAATATAAAAAATTTTCTTAAGAAAGAATGTTTGATGCTTTATCTTTGTATTCTAATCAACAAGAAGAGATATTTAATCCATGAAGCGGAGAGCTGCTAACAAGATTGAAGTGATCTCCAGGTGTCAGAAAAACAAATTACTTGATGGTAGAATTACCTTGGAAAGGTTTAGGGCTTGACAATTCTCTCAGATCTAGAGGGAGGTTAAAAAAGCGTGGGAAGATGGATGCCCATGATAGTGGGCACAAAGAATACAGAATTTATGGACCACAAGGACATTTAGAAGTACTCCCAAGATAAGGAAGGAACTAACAAAGCCCTCTCAGCAGTTGTGCTGAAATCATTTCTCACTAGAAAAAAGATAATCGGCCGATGAATCGGCCATGATGGCTGATCACTGGCCACCCAAGAAACTCACCAATTCAAAAAAAGATAAATTCTGAGCATGTAGACTAATTAGCATGAGAATAGAGAGAATCATTAACCAATAGAAGATAGAATACTAATTAATAAGAGAACTAGGTAGCTTGTAGACAATGAATACTAATTCTTTGTTTGCAAAAATGAATAAACAGTAAAAAAGTTTTGATAGTTGCTATGCTTGGTTTGTGGAATACCATTGAATACCCAGGCTGCCCAACTCTGAAGTAAGATCAATCAATGATGAAATAAGATCTGATCAATGTCTCTCTTGAATGTGTAGTTATTGGTTTGCTGGACTCCGGGTAACAAACAAGAATTTTATGAACAAAAATCTACTTAGGGCATTGTAAGACATAACTTTTAAGCACCTGGTTTCCACTGTGGTGTCTAAACCTCTGCTTTCAGTAAATGGATTCTTCTTCTAACCAGAGAAAAGAATTTGTGACTCACACTGTGACTCCCCAGATGAATCACACTGAATTGCTTAAGGTCATGGGGAGAGGGACAGAGAGAAAAGAGTGGGCCTCACTCAGCAACCTCAGAACGCATGGGTGTTTAACAACCCAGGAGTCTCTCCTGTAAACTCATATCCCTGCTTTTTCTTTCTGCTAAAATGAAATATAGATTACTGTTCAGGCAGAGAAGAAAATGGGCAGGCCTTGCTGGAGGGCAGATCACCGTGTACACTCATCCAGCAGCTTCTCTGAAACACCACTTAAAGCAGTCCTCAGAGACAGCTGTGATTGATAGACATGTTGTCTATTCAAGATTGTGCTAACTCAGTTGGAAGGGTGGAACGATATGCACAGTCTCGCAAAAAAAAAGGTGTACTCTCTGAACAGAGGGTGAATCAAGGTGAAACATAAACAATTAGATTGCAAGGCAGAAGCAGTCTGAAATGTTACTCTGATCAATGTATCAAGGAGAGTCAGAAGCATCACAGCCTAGGTTTTAGACATGGAGAAATGGCAGAGCTTTGTAATCGACATGGGTGTGCTATAACCTTACTAGATTTTTGTGTGGGCTACACCTTGGTAACAGAAAAAAAAGACTGATTTTGCTACCAAACTGGACCTATAGCAATGTTTTACAAAACGAGGTTAGAGGTGGAGTATTCAGACAGCTGGTAAGCTGCCACCAAGATTACAATGCCTGCACTGCACATCTGATAACAGCAGACAACAACAGCCAGACAGAATATTTTTATAAAATGGCTTGACAGTATGTGAGAGACAGAGTTCATTTTGCCTGTTTTGCCTCAGGAAAGACCTATCCTGCAAGAGCAGGTTGAAAAGTCCTCCATATACAATTCCTCTGCAACCAGTCTATTGGCTGGTGGTTATGGTATGCTCTGGAAGACAAGAATTTGGATAGCTTTCAGAAGTAGAAATATCCTCCACTGAATGTAAGAGTGCTTTATCCAGATGGCTCCTCTGAGAGGAAAACATCACTTCCTCCTCCCCAGAGGTTTCCAGAGGAAGCTGTGTCTTGTAAGAATTACAATCCTGCATGCTCCAATTTACTGCCTGGATTAGACACATACTGCCACATTGAAAAACGGCGATGTGAAAGGGTGAGCTCAGACACTGACCAGCCATGGTGCTCAGTTCCTGTTGCTGATTTGAACTGCTTAAGCCATCTCGCTCCATGAGAGAGATGCTGCTCTAACATGGTTGCTGTTCTGACATGGTTGCTCCTCAGCACCACAGGCATGACCCAGTCCCCTCTATTTCCTCTCCACTTGGCCCCTTCCTGTTTAGCACCACTACACAATGAACTTAAGGGAACAAGAGACAAACAGCATCTGTGGAGAAATAAATCTGGTTTAGCTTACGGAACCACAAGTCAAAGTCTGTGTACTTTTGCTGGTACGGCTTTACAGTTGATGGAGAAACAGATGCCTACGGAGGTGACACAACTCATCCCAGGGTTGGTATCTTCACTGTCAACTCCCATTTCACTCCCAGATCCTGAAATCAAGATTATCTGCATTGGATACCTGCCTTTGAGGGCCAGTGAGGGCCTGATGATGAACACGGAGTGTTTCTGGCAGGATGATCCTGCCTGGACAGGCAGCGTGGCATACTGCACCCAAGGTCACTGCAGACCTACAACCTGGCAGGCCTCATGCCCTGATGTTGCTCAGCCACCCTGCACTACAGTGCTATCACACAGCACATTCACATGGCAAAACAAGCCATGATTCTTTCAGCTGCTTTGAGCTGAATCCCAACCCTCAGAGCATTATTTATGGGGCACCATGAAAGAGACCGAGAAAAGGCCCGGCCAAAGATGGCCGTGGGCAGTTTTCATGAAAAGGCAACAAGGATGTGCGCATCAGGCAGTCAGCAACACCTGGTTTGGGGTTATCTCCCTAGAGTGGTGATGGAGGCAGTGCAAAGCTGTGCTAAAATGGATGTCCGAAGCATCGCCCTCTTGAGTGGCTGTTTCGTAGTCCACAGCGTATCTCGGGTGACATGTTCAGATTCAGATATCTAACTTTTACATCATTACAGATGAACCTTGAAAAGATTTTTCAGGACAAGAACATTAAAAGGGCTCAGGAGAAGATAATTTCCAACATAATAAACAAACACATTAATCCTTATCAAGTGCCACAACATTCCTACCCATACCGCCCATGCATTTCTTACTATATTAAGGAGGGTTCTTCTGCTGAGGAGCACAACATAACAAAATTGCTCTGAAAAAGCAGTTAATATTTATTACGCTTGTGACACCATGAGAGTTTGAATGACTGATTTGACAGCTACGGTTGATGGTAATAGACTTAGAGCCCATTAAAGATTTGAAAGCACAAAATAGGGCCTTCTATTCATCACCTAGTTCTGCCTAACAAAGAAGACATGATACTTGATGTATCTACACTTTATGAGAAGCCCAGGCTGCAAGTATACTCTTGAGCCCTAAATCATCTTATACAGTTGAGTTATAGAATATAGAAAAAACCTGCATAAACATGGGGTGACCATAAATTCATGTGCTTCTTTCCATGGCTGAACACACGAGGTCTGACCCAACTATAAACAAGCACCTGCCCTTGTGGCCTCATCATAGAGCTACTTTCTGGTGGACAAATTAACCTTTGGCCCTTTCAAAAAACCCATGATATTATATGATGTAAGAGCAAATATGAGTTTAAGAGAGTGGGATTTATTACTACTCAGAATATTTGTAGTCTATCATTGCCTTGAACCCTGGTTGTGTGGAACTGCAGAATTCTGTCAGGCACATCTAAGCATATATAGATTACAGATTGCATAGATAACCATACTCCCAGATTTTATCCATTCTGTACACTGGTTTTATTTCACTTGCTCAAAACAATGGCTTTAGAAATCATGTAAATTCCATGGAGATTTGTATGCAGACTGAATGCTACAGTTTGATTTGAAATGTTTGCAAATGAACCAGTCCCTTCAGGCTCATGATTAGATTTGTCTTACCAGAACTCACTGCACCATCACCTAACCATTATTCTCATCTCTAGTTTTATCTAGCTGATAAACCAAACATTTCCTGCATCTTCAGAACCGACTGAGTTAAACAACCTCAAGGTTTTTTACAATTCTATGTGAAAAAAGCTAATAATGATTTCCTGTTCCAGAGAAAGCACAGTTCCACATGCTTAGATGGTGTTTGAATCTTTAAGCATTTGGGAATGAAAGTCTAGGTTTAGTTGGAAACTTGAGAGCATTTGATTTGAGACAGGAATGTTTTACAGAACTATAGTCTAGTTATGTTCTTCAAACATTCATGTGAAAGACTTCGGTTTGCAAATCATGACAATAATGTGGGAAAAGATCAGAGAAAATTGTTGTGGTCTCTTACTCTGCCCATTCTGGATAGGAAATAGTGAACCAGCAGCCACCTGTGCAGTGACTTCTATTTTTTAAATATGAAGGAGTTCTCTTAGTAGAACTTCCTGGAGAACATAGATTTAGCTTGTTCTTTCTCCTTTACTACAGAAATTAAAACTTTCTATCTCTGTCACTTAGATCTGTTCTTCATTTTCTAATTGATGTAAGGACACAAGGGATACATTAGCTGCAAATGTCTGTTAAATCTAAGGAGAAAATCTTTGTTCAGGTTTTTTTTTTTTTTTTCCAACTACATCCCTTTCTCTACTTAGTTCCTGGAACCAATTATAATCAAAAGGTTTCTACCTGACAAGAAGGAGAGAATTTGCCAACTCATATATAAACAGCAGTGCTGAAACCAAGTCTTTTCTCATTAGTCCTCAGTTTGCTGTGCTTTATCCGGGTTCACAAGCAATATTTGAAAGCAACAACAATCCAGATTATAAAATTAATGTGAATGAAAAATCAGATAATTCTGGTAGCACTCAGCATATCATGACCTCTTCAGCACTCCCATCATACCAGTTCCAGAGAAATGAGAAGTAAAAATAGCTATATATACCCATTTTCAACAATGACTATCAGGAACCATATGTCCAGTAATCTGTTGAAAGGGCAACTCATATTATCCTATTTACAGAGCAGGAACAGCATGTAAAGAACATTGTAAAGAAACCATGATGAACTAATTAATTAATAATTGGAGTGAAAAATTATAAAGAGCTGCTATCCTTGAAAATTGACTGAGCTTTACAAATAAAAATAAAGAGGTAAAATGGAATCAGCAGCTGGAATAATAAGTAGAACAAAGGAAACTAAGACTATTAAATGCAGAAATAATAATGTACTTGAGGTCTGTTGAAATTACCTCAATTTTTCCCTCAAGCCAGCAGTTATTTTTCTCTGAGTGGGAATAGTACAAGGTTGGCAGGTCTGCATCCAACCCACAGTACCATAGCCAGGAGAAAAAAACGTCACTGAAAACCTCAACACAAAAGGAGCAGCTGCCTGAAAAAATAAATCACTGCCAAAATACTCAGACAGCCCATTCAAACACAGTAAAGGAGGTGAATACTAGCAATTGCTAAACAAACCGAATGAAGCAATTGATGCTCAGCTCTTGTGAGGCAAGGTAATAACAGCCCGTGCACATATTCACCCTACTGTTCTTTCTGAGGGGTAGAGATTGACAGGGGGATTGCTCTGGTTTCAAAAGTTCTTGCAGTGACACTTGCACAAAGTAAAAAGTGGACAAGACATTTTCTGGTTTCAGGGATTCAGGATTTACAGCTATCTGGTCAAAACCTCTTTTATTTGTGTAACATCTTTGAGGTCAATTGACCTACTCCACTGGGCTGTATTCAGTCCCTCACTTCCCTCCATGTCCCTCAGTCACTTTTCTTCCTCATAGCTTTGTATATGCACTTCAAATTGATAGGATCCTGAACTTCAAGAAGGGACTCTTCTGGGTTGTAACTTACAAAGCTGAACCGGAGAGGGAGATATGAGCTAAGCCTCAGTGCCCAGAGCCCTCTCCATGACCTGAACAGTCCATGTAGCTTTGTATCCACGTCTGTCCCATGGAAAGCAAACTTGAGCAAAAATATTTATAAATCTGGGTTGCCTTTTCAGCACTCTGTGGTGGAGTCCACCTAAGAAAGCTCCTACAAATTACATGTATCCAACATCAGCCATTTGACAGATGGCGGGACCATGTGGTAGATATGAAGCAGTGTTTGACAGGTCCATGTGCACTAGAGGTAGATGGTATCATAATGAAAAGGGGCCCAAGTCTCACTTCTGGGAATGGGTCTCAGTTGAAATATCTGAAGCATGGCCTCAGCACAGGCTTGCACACGAACAGTAGCCTGGAGTGCAGCTGCAGCCAGAAGGCCAACCGGAGTATTGGGCTTCATCAAGAGAAATATTGAAAATAAAACAGAAAATGACATCTCACTGCTGTGAAAAAACTAGTGCAGCCACGTCTCCAGAACTAAACAGAAGTCTATGTACTTCTCAGGCTCAAATCAAGAAAAATCCAGTAGAAGCAACTAAAAGATCAAGAGAATAGCATGTCTACCTTATGAGAAGAGACCAAGAGGGACAGGACTTAAAAGCAGAAATGAAAAAGGCCAGGGGGGGCAATCTCAATCTCTTAGTCTGTGGAGATGAGAAATCTGTATGGAATATGACTAAGGTTTGTGAAGCCATGAAATCAGTGGACAAGATAATTTGAATGGTTATTCACCAAAATGTGCAAACTTTGAGTTACAGACAGTCTTTTAAACCAATAGGAGCTTGATTTAAAACATCTGAGAGAAAGTAACTCTCTCCAGAGGGTAGTGAGCCTCTGCAATTTACAACATAAGAGTTTGTAGATGCAGATGGTATCAGGAGGTTCAGAAAAGTATTAGACAACTCATGCACAATAGGTCCATAAAGAGATACTAAAGGCAGAAGTCATATACTTTCTAATATTAGAAATTCATACACTTACTAATATATAGTTTCTAACACCCCAGCTAGGTTTGTGAGGAGTACAAGGAAAAGTGACAGCAAAAGAGGATAAGGTTCATCTGCCCTCTGAAACAGCATTTCCTGTCATCTCTCAATGGAGAGAGAGAACAGGCAGCTGGATAGACCATGATCTGACCCAGACAGGTATTTATTCTGTTCTTATGCTCTTCAGTGTGCTGTGAATATGCACACTGTGCTAGGCAATTCATATTCTGTTGACTTCAACTGTTTCATTACAAATGATCAAAAAAAGAAAAAAAGAGTCTGGTCTAACAATGATCACAGTGAGTGGGAACTTGAATTCTCTTCCAATTCATGAATTAGAGCTTTACTAGAAATATAGCTCATCAAAAAGTGAAGAAAGAAAATAAGAAAACAGGAAATTATTCTGCTATATTAACATGTTTAATTCTTTATGCAAGCTTTTGTTAGTAGAGCACATGCAACTGCTGTAGTAAAAGGATACAGTTGTTTATGACATTATACAGAGTCTAGAGGTGGAAAATGACCAGGTAGGAATATGATTATCTAGTATTCAATTTGTGTGTGACATTCAAAAAGCGGCAGGAAGTAAATAAGGATAATTCCATCATTATCGCATAGTGCTCACACTTTAATGCTTTTATAATGTACAGTAGTCTTTCTGGGCCTTTCCACAGTAATTGCTGGGTCGACTCAGGGTGTCATCAATATTCTCCAACTGCATTATACTGCGTAATGCTAATGGTATTACAGAATGATAGAAGGCAAATAATCACAACAAGAAGCAAAGGAAAAACAAGGAAGGGACCCAAGGAAGCACTGAGGAGACTCTATGGCTTGACATACATATGAGGTGGGAAGGGAGATGGAAGCATTGCATAGTTAATATTGTCATCTGTATGGCTTTAGCTGATGGGTTTAAAAAGCTATTCCACCCAATCTGTTGCCACCAGAAGACTTGATTCAGTGTGTGTGTAAACATATGCCGCTCCTGGCCATGTGAGGAAGACCACTGAAGGTCAGGTTACTATCCATTTCAATAAGAAGTCACTTCCATGGACTTCTAGATCATGGTTTGTGACATTGCCATTTCTGGAAGCTGAAAAAGAGTATATGTCCTCAAATTTCAGATACAAAGCCTAAATTGTCTTGATTTGACAAGGACTACAGAACATTTCATGGTAGAAACAACTAGTATTAAATAGTTAATTGACAGTTTTCTGTAGGATGTTGACTGCAACCTGGACACAGGTGACATATGCAGACAAAAATAAAATTGTTTCACAACTGGGCAGGTTAACTGAAACTTGAAATAAACTTCATACCTGAAATGAAATGTTCCCTTCACCCAGCAGTGCAAAGGAAGAAGCAGAAAATCTCTATACTCTTTTATAATCTCTTTTCCTTACAATTAATTACAATTATTGCAGGCAAAACATATCATAGGACCTTCCTCCTTTATATTCTTTTCTCCAGGCTGAACTATGCCAGCACTTTCAGCCTCTCTTTCTTGTCAGACTCCCCAGTCCCTCAATCATGTTAATGGCCCTTCACTAGGCTCCCTCTAGTAAATCCATCTCTCTCTTGTTCTGTGGAGCCCAGAACTGGACACAGCACTGCAATATGTCTCTGAGAGTGCTGAGTAGTTGTGAGGAATCAGCTCCCTTGGCCTACTGGCAATGCAGGATGGGAGAGGGTTGACCTTTCCTGCGATGGAGCATTGCATTTTTGTCCAGCAGAGCCACTGAATCCTTTTCTGCAAAGCTGATCTCCAGTCGTTCAGTAACCAGAGTGTACTGGTGCACACTGGTGCACAGGCTTATTGTTCCCCTTGCAGAAAGGAGCTGGACTTGGCATTTCTTTTTTCTGAACTTGATGAGATTCCTGTTGGCCCATTTCTCCATGTTAAGGTCTCTCCGCACAGCAGCACAACCTTCTGGTGTATTAGCCACTGCTCTCAATTTTGCATCCTTCCCAAACTCACTAAGAGTGTCTCATTACTCCAGGCCATCAAAGAATTTGTTAATATGTATTGGATGTAATATCAGTCCTTGAGATCCTCCACGAGTGGCTGAGCTCCAGCTGGATATTGTACAGCTGATCACAACCCTTTGAGCCCAGCAGCTCAGCCAATTTTCATCCCACCTTTCCATGTAATTCCCCTTCGTCAGCTTTTCAATGAGGATATGATGAGAAACTGCATCAAAAGCCTTACTAAAATCAAGGTAAACAACATCCACTGTTTGCTCCATAAACTCCAATCCAATTTTCTTATGCCAGAAAGTATGAAATTTATCAACCATCATTCTCCTTTTGTAAATCCATGCTGACTTCTTCCAATCATCTTCTCGTACTTTATGTTTTTGGAAACAGCTTTCAGAATTATTTGCTCCATCATCTTCCCAGGGGTTGAAGTGAGGCTACCCAGCTAGTAGTTCCCCAAACTGTCCCCTCTTGCCCTTTTTGAAGATCATAGTGGAGTTTACTTTCTCCCAGTCCTCTGAAAATTTGTGACAGTCATCACAGCCTTTCAAGAATTATCGATGTTATATATAATAGTACATAGTGCTTTTATCTCAGTCTCGAGGTGGTGTGGTGGGACCCATGTTTTCTCTTTTCCAATGTGTTTTAATCTACTTTATTTCTTTCTACAACACAATAGGGAGTAAAAGTTTAAAGAGCTGAAATTCTTTCAGATTTCGAAGTCAAAGAAAAGAGGTGTGGCCAAAACCCTGCCGGTAGTTTGGTTTTTCCCAGTAATGTCTATGGATCTTATATCAGTTGTTGCCTTTCCATACAAATTTTCTTGCTTTAATTGCATTCTGCCATTGGAGAATACCATCACTGCAAAAGTAGTTCAGCATATCTTTCTGCAGGAGTTAGTTGTATGAAATGTTAAAGGATTATTCGGAATGTATGGAAAGTAATTAATTTATGACTTTGTATAAGAAATACTGGTGTGAGGCTGCTTTCCTTTCCTAAAATTCTGCTAAACATTTGAGTTCCTGGAACAGTTATGCCCAGTCCTATACACAGCTGGAACTTAATATAGCTACACCACTAACAAAAGTGATACAAAAGCCATGCAGAAGCACTTGTTAAGAACAAAGAGTCTTCTTTAGCACTGAATATTCTTGCTTCATGTGTTCTATGAATATAATTTAAAACACTATGTTGCTAGGTAATTTTCAACACCTCTTTTTACCACTTCATAGTGGTGCCACTGTGATTTTTTAATTAAATTTCTTCCTCCCTCCAGGATTCTCTTGAACTATAAGCTCCTAAAATTATTTCTAAAATGACTAACTTGATGTAAGAGAGGGAACTTCCCACTTTTGTAAAATAATAGGCCTTTCTGTTCCTTAAAACAAATCATGTTCTGAGTCTGCCTTTCTGCTAACAGTGGTCTCCAGTGTAAGTATTCTTGCTGGCTGTTCTCTGCTTTTAAAAGTTATGGTTAACTGCAGCCAGTCTCACTCTGGAAGAGAAATAGAACATCTAAGTCATGCTGCTGTAAGCAATTAAGAACAATCAGACAACATCAACAAAAAAGTGATTAAATGGCAGAACATTATTTGCATATGAACTGAGAGTTTGGTTCCTAATAGAAAATACTAATCCACAGACATGCTCCTCAAAAAACAGCTGAGATGAACAGTTGCAATAATGGATTTAGTTAAACTGTGCTTCTTAGATTTCTTCAGGGAGATTTTAAAAAAAAATCCCTGGATCTCATAGCATGACCAATTCCTCCCTTGCTCTATGTGGTGGGTTGACCCTGACTGGATGCCAGGCACCCACCAAAGCTGGTCTCTCACTCTGGACCACAACTGGGCAGGACACAGAAAATATACCAGAAGTCTCATGGATTGAGGAAAGGACCAGGGGAGATCACTCACCAAGTACCATTATCGGCAAAGCAAGGAACTTAGGGAAATAAAATGAATTTGTTAACAATCCAAATCAGAGCAGGATAATGAGGAGCAAACCAAATCTTGAAAATATCTTCCCCACAGGAGCAGATATCCAACCTGCAGCCAGTGGTAAAACTCCATGCTGGAACATGTGGATGACCGAAAGAAGGCATGAGGGAAGCCCATGCTGAAGCAGGCTCCTGGCAGGGGCCTGCGGACCCATGGAGAGAGGAACCTACCCTAGTGTGGGTTTTCTGGCAGGACTTGTGGCCCCACTGTAGCAGCCTGCTCCTAAGGAACTGTACCCAGTGAAAGGACCCACGCTGGAGCAGCTCATGCAGAACTGAAGCCCGTGGGAAGGACTCATTCTGGAGAGGTTCCTGGAGGGTTGTCTCTCATGAGAGGGACTCCACGCTGAAGCAGGGGAAGGAATAATTTCCCTAAGGAGGAAGCAGCAACTGAAATGTGATGAATTGAGCACAACCCCCGTTCCCTGTCTCCCTGCAATGCTGCAGGAGAGGATGCACGGATCAGGAAGGAGTGAAGGGTGAAGGGAAGGTGTTTTTAAGATTTGTTTTACATCTCATTATCCTGATCTAATTTTGATAGATGTGTGAGAAAGTCTTGAAAGGGTTAGTCCACATACACCCTGTTTATGCATTGGTTCTTGGAGACAAGCAATAGTGAGTTTTGATCTCTGTTGGATGCGAACTCTAAACTGAACAGCTCGTGCCAGAGGGGAAAGGTGGGAGATTTTGTCTTCTCTTCCCTGCAGCAGGCCTGTGCTCTTATCGCTCAAAGATGAATAAAATGTAATGTTAGTTACAACATGACAGCCCTGGCTGATAGTGGAACCTGCTGCAGCGCTCCAAATAGTAACATGTCTTGGTATCTGAGGAAAATAAGAGAGAAAACATTTATCCATTTCTTATACCTTCTGTATTCAGAACACTGAGCATTCTTTGCACTTTGGAGTGGCAGTTGAACTCTGATTAGTTCTCTGAGATGTTTTCTGTAGGTAGCCCTTTATACTTAAATTAAATCTGTAAATTCAACTAATTTCCATCATGCCTAGAAACCACCCCAGACAGATACCCTGACATTACTCCAAAAGATCTCTGATGAGGTCTCATTTGGTATAGACTGCACAGAAATATTTGTCCACAAGAAGAGCCATATTTGTGATGAATCTGAAAAAAAAAATCAATCATAAGTGGAAATATATAATAGTAATCATTTTGTGATAAGAATTAAAGTGAATTATGAGTTCCTACTGCTCTCCTAAGGTTCCTTTTTAGTAAAAATTTCAAATATATTGTGAAATACGGGGCCATCATTGTGATAGGAGTGGATTCATACAATGACTACATTTAAATGGAAAATAGGAATTGAAAACTGAAATGTTCATAGAATACTGGAAGGAACCTTTAAAGATCTTCTAGTCCAAACCCACTGCCATGAGCAGGGACATCTTTCACTGGGCTCAAAGCCCCATCCAGCCTGGCCTTGAACACTTCCAGTGCTGGGCATCCACAACTTATGTGGGAACCTGTTCTAGAGTATCTCACCAGCCCCATCATAAATAATTTCTTTCTTATGTCCAATCTAAAGTTACACTTTTTCTGTTTAAAACCATTATCCCGTGTTCTATCAAGAAGATGTCCATATTTTTATCCATTGCCTCACCTGGATAAGTGGAATTTGAGCCCAGACTGAGCCACACTAAATCACAGCTCAGCAGACTAGAGAGCTTTCCACCACAGAAAACTCTTGTCTGTTTGATGGAGAGAAAGAGAAGGACAAAGGTGCCAAGAAATAGTGAGGACAACACAGAAAAACAAAGTAGTGGGGGAGTTTTCTCTTTTTCATCAAACCCTCCACAACATCTGAAGCTAAATAACACTGCTTCTTTTTTTTTTTTTTTTCGCTAGAACATTTGGAGAAGGAAGCTGGAGGACATACTCATATCTCTGCAGTCTGACAAAAAATTTGAAGACATGATGATTTCCAGCTCCTGAGGACACCAACTAACCATGTGGGTCAGACCTCCCAAAATACAGAATGGGAGAAGGTCAAATATTTAATTTAGTCTCCAAGTCATATTGTGTGTGATGGCCTTTCTTTCTTTTTTTCATAAAGCATATATCGGAAAAGTGCCTTTAGGAGCTTCCTGGAAGTAAACATAAACCCATTGTTATTTCAGGCAGTACACTGTTCTGATTTGTTTTAAAGACATTTTTTTTCTTTTTCTGTTTTCTCTTTTTCTATATTTAATTTAGCATTATGTCCGTCTTCAATTTGTGATAAAGAGGGGTATAATTAAATAGTCGTCAGTAGCATGTAAAAGCAGTGAGATATACAGTAAGACTATTAAAGCAATACTTCTGTAAATGTCACGCATCAAAGTTTCTTCTAATAAACCAGAGTATTTCTCCACCAGTTATGGGTGTCTTAGCAGAGGCCTTTTGGATAAAGATTTATGCTGGGTGGGTTTCACCTCACACAGTTTCTGACTGGTGAAATGTTGACGTCTGTCTTAGTTTCCTGCAGTAAAAAGATTCTTTCATGATCTACTGCAAATAAATTATGCCACAATTTGTTGAGGTTTTTTTTGTTTGTTTGGGGGTTTTCTGTTTGTTTGTTTTTTGGTGGGTTTTTTTTGTGTGTGCGTGTGTGTTGTTTTTTTTTTTCTAGTCAATCAAAACAATCCAGATGGCTGGCAAAGGTGTAAAGTTAAATGACACAGTCAGCAAAGTTGTTTGCTAGCAGGATATTGCTTCAAAGCTTTCAGTTAGTGGTCTGGGATATTAAAGCAAAAGCAAATTTTTTCCTCAAACTCTTTTAAAGCAAGATTAACACATGTACTTACTAAACCAGGAAAGAGACAGCAAAAATTATGTACATTCAGAGTAAAAGTAGGAATCTTAATCTTACTTTATGGATAAAATATCATAATATCCCCTTTTGACACTTTGTCTTGGTGCCTCTGTCTATCACACTATTCCTGTGCTGAGTTGTAGGCATTCAACCTTTCACATCCAACACAAAAATCATTTTAACATCAAATTCAGCGCTATGAATTCCATTAATGGAATAAAGAACCTGAAAGTTCCCAATTCCCTTTGTAGAGCTAACCTTTGAAATCCTTGTAGACTGGTTCAAGAAAGAGGAATTCAGCCTGAAGCAGATGCAGAGAGGAGCTGTTTTGGCAATCAGACGGGTAGAGAGTATATTTTGTGTGAAAATTTAATGCTCAGATACTTTAACAAAACAAAGGTGATAGAGAGGTGATGCAATTGATTTTTATAAATACATCAGAGTGAAAGTGGAGTTATTTAATCTGAAGGAAATGCTGTTGCAAGCCCCAAAAGACACAGACAGCCCAAGGAATACATTAAAACTGGATATTGGAAGAAAGGTTTTATTTGCTGACACAGTGAAGTCCTGAAAGAGCTGTCCAGGAAGGCTAATGAGGAAGAATGGGAAGCATGTAATTCCGAATGGGTTCCAACTACCCAAAAGATGGAGTCTACTGGTGCACCTGAATTACTTGTGACAACAAGAGGGCTGGAATTAGTTGCCTAGTTGCTGGAATATGCTCACAGTCTTGTTCTACTCATATTCTCAACTGCAGATGTGGAGATTTAGCTCATATTTTGCTGGAGTTAACCTGTAGCTTTAGCATCTTATTCCAGGTAAGGAAACAGGCTAGAGGTGCAAGTTTATTGGCACGGATAACATCTGATGTCCGTGGCAGTCTTCTGCTATTTTCTCTGAATCCCTAGCTACTCTGTGTCTGTGCCACAGCGTGTTCCAGCTCAGGCAACCCAGTTTAAGGCAGAGCAGCAGTTCCAGCTCCATCATTAAAAGACAGAGATCTGAAAGGGGTGAAAACTATCCCAGGCATGCCCTACCACACACATACATTTGATAAAGCAAAAACTCGGGTGCTCTCTGGGCAAGAAGTAGCTCTGATCCAGGAGCCAGTTTTACAAATCAGAGCTGCTGAAGAGCAAATCAAGTAGTAAGAAATGCCCTCTTGGGTTCTGGTTCAGACAGGCTGGGATGTGTTGTCTGGTCCAGATGTGTCATGAAGGAGTAAGAGCAGAGCATTGCCCTCCCGTCTTTTCATCCCAGCTCCCCAGAGTGAGGAAGAAAGGAAATGTCCCTACTATAGCTCTAGGACTTTTGAACTACCCTGATAATGAAAAATAACCAAGTGTTCCCAACTTTACTTTACTTTCTGTGTGGTCCAATTCTGTTTTCTACTTATTCTGTGAATTTCAATATCTAATTAGATCTAATATGACCTTAGTAGTTTTTCCAGTATCAGAGATGCTCTATTGTAACTTAATGAACAGGAAAAAAAGAGTATTAAGCATCAATGAGGGCTCTTTTCTGTAGTTCCAAGATTTAAATGAAAAAATAATAACTGCAAGGCATATATGAGAGCATCTTGTTGTTTTTGCTAGGAGTTTTTGGACACACTATTTCCTGACTGCTGTGGAAAATGAGATTTGCATGCTAAGAGCAACCTTCAAAGCACTCTTCTTCCATTGGAAGAAGGACAGGACTCCTAGAGGAAGGCCTCTTCCAATCTCTCTGAATTATCACAGAAGCCCAGAGTTGTGCTGTATAATCCAGCTTCTACTCCCGGTTGTGTTACTCAATAGAGGACCAAATGCAAAGCTCTTCCTATGATTTTGGCCCTACAGAAGCTAACCAGTTTTACCAGTGATCTCAAGAGAGCCAAGATTTAAAATCTTCATTATATCTGAATTCCACTCTGGCACCCTGGGCTCTGTTCAAATACATAAACCATAGCAGTTCTCAAAATTATCATCCTGCAGCACTTAAATCTGGCGCTGTTCATGGGGTGGTAACCAAGCTCAATATAACAGTGCAAATATACAGGGCAAACCAGGGCAAACTAGCTAAGCCAAATGCAAAAGTCTCTCCCTAAAGAATGCAAAGCAGTTTCAGTAGAAAAAAAGCTTTTGGTCAGACCATTCTCACAGAGGAGGGTTTGTGGCACATTGTTCATTTTACTGATGATAAATGTGCTTTTTAGGTTCAAGATCATAAGCAACATACATATAACAGCCTGGTATATTTAGAAGAAAGCAAATTTCCTTTCTGCACAGCAAATGGAAATTATAGATGTAAGAACTGAGCACAAAGCAATAATATCTATAAATCTAGTACTTTATCAACCTATTTTAGGCTATACAGTTAGAAAAGTCATCAGTGACATCACAACTCATGATACATACCCCCTCAAGTGTCCTCTTTAGGAAGATCAATATGGCTAACTCATTGTGAGAATAAAAGATGTACATCGTTTAAATTATGTTACACTCCCAGGTGATGAGCTAGGTTATCTGGAAGCAATTATACTGCACATGGAGCTGATGTCAGACCCCAGGGAGTGCTAGGATATTCACAACCTTCTCTGAATGCACTAGAAAGGAGATCACTGTGATTATTTTCATGAGGTTGATTATTCTCGTCATCCATAACCAACAGATGAGGAATTTTTTTTTTTTTTCATGGATACATAAGGATTAGGGTACCTCAAGCAGTCATCAGGAAATTCCAGGGCAAGTATCCATTGATAGCTCTTTCTTCTTCATTTCCTGTGACACCTATCTCAGGGAAGAAGAATGAATGCCTCCGTGACACCAGGTTAGATTCTTCCCATCATAGCCTGTACCTGAGTTTGTCAAGCCAATGATTTTTACAACAAGCAGAGAAAACCTGGAAATTTCAGGCAGGAGTAATTTAATTCCCTTTAGACATCTACTTTTAAGAATGTTCATACTTTAGTGTCTGTTTCTCTCATCACTTAAAAAAAGTAGCTAAATAGAGGAACACAGGTGTAGACATCTGTATTTTGCCAGATGAATGACACTGTGTGATTTACAGTTTAAAACTCCCTCCTGAGCTCAAGTTTGGGGTTTTTTTAAAATTTTTTTTTTCATGATTTAGAGTGGGACTATATCATGGTCATTTCATACACAAAAAGGAACTGATTTGGCAGAGGGGGACCTGGGCTTTTGCCTTCTCACTGTCTTTCAACACTATGAGCATGATCCTGATGCAGCACAAGTTACACAAAACGTGTCTCATTCCTACCTTATCCAGATTTCCCCTACATTAGAGCCTAGTGGTTAGTAAGCATGCTTGAGAAAAGAGGCATATGACTTCTAGACCTGTTTCATTCAGAGGAGGAACCCTAAACTCAAGGCTGCTTTCTCCTAGAAAAAAAAAAAATTAATGGATACATTGGGAACTCTCCTCCTTCCTATTTAAGTTGGGCATATATCCAGGAGTATAAGAACATGTAGGTTCATAAGAAGAAGAAATAAATTGGACAGCTGGAGTCCAGTCTTCAAGTAATCAGCTTCAGTATTCACTTATTGGAAAAAGCTAATTATGGTAAGACAGTGATTTGCATCAGGTTCATGACTATCTCCAAAACGAGGTGAGGTTTTGTTTTTCTAATTAATTATCTCTGTTTGCTTTTTTTAAAATTCATCCATATCTATTAAAACAGTAAAATTAAGTAAGAAACTGTTTCCAGAAAGATAACACCACAAAGAAAGTACTTGCTGCAGGGATTAATGCTTCTAGCATTCCAGTTTACCAAGGGTTTGGCACTATAGAAGCATGGCATAATCAGTGCTTTCAAGAGCTATAGTTCCAATTATAATGCTAAACATATGATAGTTCCCTTGTCTTTTAACTAGTGTTTCAGGTAACAAAACTGCTGTACTCCCTTGGCCAAACTGTTTTTCCTCTGTTTCTGTGTAGGTATTGCAGTTTATTTTTCTATGTGTGCTTCAATCATCCATTTTAATTACCCTCTTTAATCACTAAAAAATGAATTAATGACAGATTTCAATTTAAAAAACCTAAAAATAAACTTTACCAGTGCTAGGAGGGCAACACAGTCTAGGATCTAAACAAGAATTCAGTCTCCAGCAGTGAGGAATAGCAGATGTTGTTGCATGCAAACAGAGCAAGCATGTTGTGATATTGATCAAATACGCTGAAGCCTGTAGCTGACAGGTTTTTGAGCCAAAGTTGTTATGTTTGCTTATGACTGGAAAGATAATGGAGGAGTTAGGAAGAACCAGGCCTCTAGTCAACTGCAATGATGACTTTGTTTCTGAAATTCTACGTTTTAAAGAAAAAAAATGGAAGGAAAAAAATCTAACTTGTTATGGTCTTACACATCTTAAGGGCTTTGCAAAAACATATTGCTTCTCTTCCCATTCCCTGGTCCTGGCCCTTCTCCAGAATCAGGGTTCCTAAACATATGAATTCCCAAAATTTGGGTCCAGCAGCCAGCACTCCACACCTTCCACCTCAAGTGCAATGATACAACTGTTCATGGGGGGCAGTGTCCCCCTGTGCTTGTGAAGTGACAGCTGGCAGTAGTAAATTGATGCCTTCTGTACCAATCTGAAATATTGGACCAGTATAGAAAGATCCTGAAGAGTGGTGTGGTGTCCTTCTGGTACCTGGGTTTACCCTTTGGAGCTCAGAGACGCTGAGCTGCTCATGGGCTCCCACATGATGCCACACTTTTTCTCAGTTCTGATCACTTATGGTTTCTGGATTTTTCAGGATTTTTCTTTCCCTCTAAATAGTCACCTCACCAAACAATCCTGTTTTCAGTTACACATTTTTTGCATCTGTTACCTTGAACAGAAATCCTGAGTTTTCTTATGCAATTACCCAATGCAATATCCTTACTTGACTCACTCACAGATCAATAGCCTTCTAATCCTTGGGATGGCAAGTGTGAAGTTTTAATGTGTGCCCAGATGCCTCCCCCACAGCTATCCTTCCCTTGCATCTACAAACCTGATGCTTGATCTCTCTGCATGTGAAGCAGGCATTTTCCTTCTCCATGCTTCCCAGTACAGCCACTACAAGGATTATAAACTGGATACATCTTTTCTTCAGAGTGGCAATGACACAGCATCTTCTGGGAATGTATTTCAAGTCAGAGAAACACAGAACCAGGTTGGGAATGACCTCTGAGATCATCTAGTCCAACCTGTAACTAACATCACCGTGTCAAGTAAACCATGGCACTGAGTGCCACATCCAGCCTTTTCTTAGGCACCTCCATGGATGGTGACTCCACCAGCTCTGGGCAGCCCATTCCAGTGTCTAATCACCCTTTCCATGAAGAATGTTCATCCTAAAGCTCTCCTGGCACAGCTTAACACTATGTCCTCTCATTCTGTCACTTCTTGCCTGGCAGAAGAGGCTGACCCCCACCTGAGGCTGACCCTCCTTTCAGGCAGTTGTAAGGAGCAATAAGGTCTCCCCTGAGCCTCCTTTTCTCCAGGCTAAACACCCTTGGATCCCTCAACTGCTCCTTATCAGTCTTGCACTCCAGATCCTTCCTCAGCTCTGTTGCCCTTCTGTGGACATTCCAGCACCCCAATGTCCTTCTTCTAGTGAGGGGCCCAGAATCAGACGCAGGATTTGAGGTGTGGCCTCACCAGTGCAGACTACAGAGGGAAAATTACTTCCCTGCTCCTGCTGACAACACTATTGCTGATACAGGCCAGGATGCCATTGGCCACCTTGACCACCTGGGCACACTCTGGCTCATCTTCAGCTTTCACTGACCAGCACTCCCAGGTCCTTTTCCGCTGGGCAGCTTCCCAGTCACCACCCACGGCCCGTAGCACAGCCTGGGGTTGTTGCGACCCAAGCGCAGGATGTGGCACTTGGTCTTGTGGAATCTCATACCCCTGGTCTCACTTTTGTTTTTTGTTTCTGAAATTCTACATTCTACGTTTCATGACCATGCAGCCTGGTTATGGCTCCAAGGAATGGGGTTGCCAAAACAGCTGCCATGATTTTATTTTGGGGCTTTATACAAAATTTTCTGCAAAACTCAGGCTGATGTGAGCAGCCACCTTGGAGAGCTTTGGACTGATAGTTAATGAAATTCCAGGCAATTTGAAAGCACAGAAAAATAACAAGGAATATTGAAATGCATTAACAATTTGAGTCCCTCGGATCCACTCACTGCTACCTACCCGTGGCACCTTTCACATTTCTCTCTCTTCTGTAGCCAAGTGCTGCACTGACAGGTTTGAATTTACATTCTTTGTGCATGATGTGGATGTTGCCAGAGGTCCTTGCTGCTGAGACAGCTATGTGCTCAATTTATTGTCACAAATAATGTTGACTGATCCTGTTAAATTTGTGTACCTCATTTGTGTGAATGTGTCATTTAAACTAGATATTCCCTAGGGATTTAGAATATTTACAATGTCACTGGGATTATCTTTAATCTAATTTGCATATTTTCTGTTTATCAAGCTTTATTTTTTGTAGAGACAAACACTGAAACAACATAAACCTTTTGTAAACAGTAATTTGTGACTGGAAATTGTTTCTAGAAGAGTCTGGTTATTGGACTCCACCTGGGCAATCTATTTGTGATTTGTTTTAATTTACAAATTTTTAGAAGAAAGAAAAGGATCTTTCCTCTCTTTTGAAAATTACCTTTCTAAAAATTCAGTTTTAAACACAACCTTCTCCAGGAACTTTCTGAAGTGGAGAGTAGTGCTCTCTCCTCTGCTGGGAACAGCCTATTTCAGAACTGAAGAGACAAAAATAAAACTCTTTGAAAGCAAATTCTTTGGAGCCCACTTCAGTTCCACTCGCAAAGCCCAGCCGTCGTGTTTTGGTTGCAAAAGGAAGGGAATCTAGAGTTAAATCCACCTGTTTACTATCCAGCTAATGCAGCGGCAACAGGAATCTGTTTGAAGAAACAAGTGCAGAAACAGCAGAAAATATGAAACTAAATACAGATATAAGAAAACTGTGATTGCCAGTAGAGTACAAGGATTTCAGAAGAGAAATACTGGTTATATACAAGACGTATTGATTATGTGGGGAGAACAGCCAAGGCCAGAACTGTAATGAGTGCAATTGGCAACCCTTGTCCCTGATATCAACCATCGCTACTCTCTGGCATTCGTCCATCTGTATATGTCAGTCCTTTCCCATATGGGCTCTGCTACTGGCTCCATGGTGGATGGGGCAAGGAAGGGAAAAGTGTAATCCTGACCTTTGCAACTGGTCCCTGGGGCAGCAGCAACAAGAGTTTGTGTTCATTTATTTCCAGCTGATGCTTCTGCATGGACTTCTCCCTTTACTCCATGCTGGGGTCTTGGTTACACGTAGATTATAAATTGTCAGGTGGTGCTATTCAGACCATACTGCTGGCCTGAATCCCCCTGCGTTTTCCCAAGATTAGTCTCTCTGCAGCAACTCTATGCTTTTGAGTTACATGAACTATAGCTGTGTGAGGCCTGTTAGCCACATCTCCCATTGGAAGAGATGTTTTAAGGCCCTACTATGAAACAATTCATGACCTTCTTCCAGCCAGGTGGCACCAGTGCAAAGGTAAATGGGAGACACAGAGACCACCAGGTCACATCCTACCTGTTGCTGACTGTGTGTGGGCACACAGGTTTCTGTGTCCGACACACAAGATGTACTGACAGGCTGCTTCCCAGTCAGACCCTCTGTTTCATAATAAGCCTAGTACTAGCATTTTTCTCAGTGTAGACTGTGTGGGAATTTGACATGAAGCGTGCTCTAAAAATTTGTTTCAGAGCCTAGGAAGTGGTTTTGACACACAGAGAGAATTTAAGGCACATAAATGCTGAGTTGTGAGCTGCCTGTCTCAGGAGCTGGAGGTTTTTAGAGGTGGAAAGGTAGCAGGACCCTTTACAAAGAGTGTAGGAATACCCCACAACAGCTGTGACCAGTTTTCATGCTTTTTAAAAAAGAGCCTGTAATTGCTGAAATAAAGGAGTAGCAATAATTTCCAGTTCAGCAGGGAACTCTTACGTGCTGCAGTGTTCTGATGGAGTAGTTAATGAGAAGATGGACTAGGAAGTTACCACTGTGACAAATCTCTGTTAATTAGGCCAAGGAAACCAACAAACAGAAGAGATGTTCATAAGAGAAACAGGAGGCACAAAGATCTGTTTGGCTGTTTATAGGGTACTATCTCAGACTTAACAGAACACCTAAAGCTGCTAAAATCAAAATGCTAAATTTCAGCAGAGATTTTAGAGTGAAACATTCACCCAAATGCTGGGTCTGTGGCCATTGGTACATTTCATCTCTGTCCAACATCTCTTTAGTGACCCAAGTGATCATTTTAGTGTGATGAGCTGCAGTATCTTACCATGAAGGAGGCTGGGGGTGTCCACCTACACCTTGTGAATGATGTTTGAAACCAGGGACTCTCTCAACTTGCCTGCCTTCAGCTGAAAACTTTATTTTGCTTGCAAGGCTGGCTTTTTCTCCCCTGCTATCTTCTGACCTCCATCCTGATTAAAATTCTGCACTTAAGGTGGGCAGTAGCACATGGATAACAACAGAGGAGCCTTAAATGTTAAGAAAATAAGCCAGACAAAAAGATTGTAACCTTCCTTCTCAGGACAGAATTTCAGTTCTGAGATCTAAGGAAGATATAACTAGATCTTGGAATAGTGTACTGAAGGCTTTGGTCACATAGGAGAAGATGGTAGATTTATTAGGAATTATCACTGTACTGAAACATGCCTCTGTTGCCTAACGAGGGACAGCACACAGCTCCCCGAGCTCCTGGAGGTGATTGCAGTAAGTCCACACAGTACATTATTATCCCAGCACTGTGCCTGAGACAGTCTTTGATGCTGAGGAAGACAGATAATACCACACCCTGACCCTATCTGCCTCACAATTAAAAAATAAGGGTGTTTTATCCCACTTCCATTGCTTCTGATTCTGGGACTGTCACAGAAAAAGTGAGTTCAGGTCTCTCTGTGTGTGACACAGCAGTCACAACTTGGGACAATTTGAAAAGAAGGACTCAGCTTTCCTGCAAAGTTTGAGCTTACTGAAGGAACTGCCAAGCACTGAATGTTGCAGCTGCAGAGCAGATCATAATTATACTCCAGAAGTTTGGGCTCTATAATATTCAGAAATCGTTCTGAACAGCACACTAAATAAAGACTGGGCGTGGCACTCAGTGCCATGGTTTAGTTGATGAGGAGGTGTTAGGTCACAGTTTGGACTTGATGGTCTCAAAGTTCTTTTCCAGCCCGGTTCATTCTGTGATTCTGTGTGATTCCATTATTAGTCATACAGCTGGCCAAGGGTTAACTTTAGCCCTGGTAAATCTGCGAAGGTTTTAGTGAACTTCAGCGGAGACAGGAATCACCATGTGATACATAAAAACTCTCAGATTAGAAACAGTCTTCAGATCTTCACAAAAGTCAGTGCACTGGTTTTCAAGTGACCCAGAAGGGGACTACACTACTCTTGCAGCGTAGCAAGCTGGCTTAGCATGGAATTAAGCACACCCTGCCCCAGGTTTTTAGCTCCCTGGTTCATTGAGTTGTGGGCTCAAAGCCACCCTAAATGTGTACTGACACAGCTCACCTCCCAGAGGGTTTCTAGCTCAGGTTATGTCATTGTCCAGCTGGAGACCATTTCATGCCAGCACTGTTTAAAGTTTAATCTCGAACCAATTTATCACATCCAACTCCCTGTAACCTCCATCAAGCCCTTCTGCCATCCGCAATGACAGTGTCAGGCAGACAAAAAAGACTCATGCTGCCTCCTAGAAGGGCCATGGCAAAGCCATCTGGAGAGCAGCGGGGCCTTTGTAGGCAGAATTCAAATGGGATTGCTTTCAGGCTACTGGAAAAGGTACTGTGGATACACAGCGCTGGGCCTCAGCTTCAAACCTCTCCAAGGAGGCATCTGTTACAGGATAGTCAAATGCAGTCCAAAAAAACAAAGTGGATATCTTCCAGGCTACTGGACCATGGTGAATTCAGTTCAGCCTGTGATCGCATTAATTCCTGACAAGGTGCCAGCTGTATTTGGCTGCAGTTGACCTGTCCCGAGTGGCACACGAACTGAGCTGTGGGTGAGCCTGAAGTTGCTTTTTTGGCTTATGCTGTGGTTTAGGAATGGTTCTCCCCAGTTTAGTGAACCTGAGCTGCCACTCAGTCCCTTTCTCCCCTTCGACTGAAAGCAGAAAAGGCAAAGAATGTGGGCTGAGATAAGAACAATTTACTGGAAACAGCAATGAGATAAGAAAATGAACAGTAATAGCAACAATATTAATAGCAAACATGTACAAAAGAAGGGGTGATTTATATTCAAAGTGCTCACCACGCTTGGGACAATGAAGCAATAGTGGATGGTTTCCCTTTATTTGACAAGAAGCAACTCCATTCTTTCCAGAAGCAAGACCGTCCTTTTCCTCACCCCTGGCAATGGTGTGAGGTGGTATTGAATAATAGTGGAGTTTTGGCCATACGCCCTCCTGCTGAAACAAGGACAGCTTGAGCCTGCAGGTAGCTCAGGGGGCAAGTCTTATTGACCGTGCAGAACAAGGTAGCCTAAGTGTGAAGAGGCTGATATCTGCTTTCATATATTTCTAGGTCATCAGCCATTGCTGGATTTCCTGGTCTGCTTTGAGACATGAGACTGTTCAATGTTCTACTAGGAAAGTAATTGGATTTTTATTAAATTTACAGGTGTAAACAGAATCTAGATGATACATATGCCACTTTAGAAGGATTTCAGAGAATCATAGGATGTTAGAGGTTGGAAAAGACTTTAAAGATCATCCAGTCCAAATGCCCCACCCTCCCTGCATTGGGAAGGGACACCTCCCACTCAACCAGGTCTCTCAAGTCTTTATACAGACTGTCCTTGGACACTGCCAGGATGGGGTCATCCATAACCTCCCTGAACAACCTGTTTCACTGTCTCAGCACAGTAAATAATTTTGTCCTAATATCTAACTTTTTCACTTTGTATAAAAACTGCTAGTGAAATGCCTAATCCCCTTTTACACTCTGTGCCCATTACTCCTTGTCCTGACACTAGTTTGTTTTTTTTTTTTTATAAAGAGAAACAGGGAACCCTCTTCAGGTTTCCTGTAGGCCCCCTTCAGATACTGGAAGGTTGCTATGAGGTTTCCGTACAACCTCCTCTTCTCTAGGTAGAACGGCCCCAAATTCTTCAGTCAGTCTTCATACAAGAGGTGCTCTAGGCCTCTTATCATTTTTGTGACCATCCTCTGGGCTTGCTTCAATAGTTCCATGTCGTTCCTATGCTGAGGATGCTAGAACTGTGTGCAGTACACTTCAGGAATGGATCCTTCTGAGCAGTAGTCATTGCCCATTTCATATCACCTTGAGCTTCTGGGACCCTAAAAATTGTACTCTATTGTTTAAAAAACAGAATCAGAAGCCACTATAGCAATGCTTCTCAAGATAAATTTGAAAAGAGTTAGTAGTCTTCTGTTTGAAATGGTTTCTTTATCTAGGATTTTATTTTATTAATTAGTATCCAGCTTTAAAATCTGAAGCAGAGGCAGAAGGATTCAGTCTCTTTCAGATTATCATCAGTAAAGTGCTTGCCTTCAGCATTTCCAGATATGGAGGAATACTTATATGTCATTATTGCGATTGTATGATGATACTTCACTTTAGAAACCCAAGAGTATTTCAAACCTCATCAGTTCAACCAAAACTCTGGTAGGTTGATTTTAATGAGCTCGAACACTTGAATGGTGCAAAACAGAGTAACAGCTGTCATTCCTGATTTTCGCTTTGGTGTAATGTTTCTTTGATGATTTAAATACATTGAAATAAAGACCCCTAATACAGAGTTTCAGTTACATTTAAAATATCTTTTCTATAATTCTTCATTCAAATATATGCAGTCTCTTGTTCAACTGAACAGCAGTAACATTTTTCATTGCATGAGCTATGCCTGTGTGAAGTACTGCAGACCTTTAACAGGTTTGATGTTTCTGGGTACTAAATGTGCAAGGAGGTGGCCAAAGGTCAGCACCATTGAGGGGCTGTCCCCATAAAAAGTATGGAATGACAGCAAATTATGAAACTGGCCTCTTCGGAAGACTTTCATGAAAGGTTGCCAAATTAATTGAAATAGAATAGAATAGAATAGAATAGAATAATAGAATAGGAGTATTTCAGTTGTAAGGGACATGTAGTGATCATCCAGTCCAACTACCTGACCACTTCAGGGCTGACCACAAGTTAAAATATGTTGTTAAGGGCATTGTCCAAACGTTTCTTATCACTGACAGGCTTGGGGCACCAACCACCACTCTAGGAGGTCTGTTCCAGTGTCTCACTACCCTCTTGGGGAAGTAATGCTTCCAAATGTCCTGTTTAAACCTCCTCTGGCACAGCTTTGAACCACTCCCATGTACCCTATTACTAGATACCAGGGAGAAGAGCTCAGGCCTTCTCTCTCCACAGCCCCTCCTCAGGAAGCTGTAGAGAGCACAGGGTTTGCCCCTCAACCACCTTTTTTCCTGACTAAACAAACCCCGAGTTCTTAGCTGCTCCCTACAGGACATTCCTCACGGCCCTTTTACCAGCTTTGTTTCTCTCATCTGGACACATTCAAGGACCTTCACATCCTTCTTAAATTCTGTGACCCAGAACTGCATTCAGTACTCAAGGGGAGAGTGCACCAACACCAAATATAGTGGGATTCAATGGGCTGTTTATTCTCTGTTTAGGCTCATGGAATCATTTAACATAGGAAAAGACCTTTAAAATCATCAAGTCTAACCATAAACCCAGCAGTGACAAATCTGCCACTAAACCACATCCCTATGCACCACGTCTACATGTTTGACACATCTCAGGAAGTGGTTTTCTCTCCTGGATGCCTGGATACTCATCTGACTTGTATTGAGCCTGCTGCCAACCTGCAACCCCAGATTCCTGTCTGCAGGGCTGCTCTCCAGCCACTCCTCTCTCACTTTCTACTTCTTCCTGGTCTTACTTGATCCCAGGTGCTAAATCCAGTGTTGGTGTCTGTGGGAAATGCACACATGCGTCCATCACAGTAGAAAGGTAGTGATTGTGATAGACATGTGCTAGACTGGCTTCTAGACACCTTAGGCAGGATTTATCTTGCCTTACATTTTGCATGTCTACAATGTAAATCAATATATTGTATTGTAATATATTGGTGTACTGATATTGATTGCTGGTCATCCTAAATTGTCTTTTTAATCAATTACATAAGCCTTTCTGTGACAGGTGATTCATCTCACCTATCTTATAAGTGTAAGTAAAAATTAAAAGAAACATTTTCTGAAAGTGTTCATTCATCCTATTAATGACAAAAGCATAGATCAATATTTGGTCTTATAAATACCACCTTTGTCTCAAGAAAAGTTTCAGGTGCCTCATGTGGCTAGATAGAAACTTTTGGATCTTCTGAATTTAAGCACCTCAAATTTATGTATTTTTTAATTTCTAGCACCATAGGATTACCTGGATCTTGTCCTCTCACTTTGTACAGCCACAGGAGAGGGACATAACAAGCAAACCTTTGGAGATGGTCTGGCTCCTAGTCTGTTCTACATGAGTGTATCCATGTGTTTAGGACAGTGGCCAAGTCACAAGTGACTCCCCATGTAAAAATGTACCTTGAGATTCTTGCAAACCTCAGCTTCCCTAACAGTTCATTTCCATTCACAAATCTGTCATCTTTTCCCTGGACCACTTAACTGCTCACGTCTTACACAACCTTTAGGGGTCAGGGGGATGTTAAACATTCATTGTTGCTTCCATACAGGCCTGGCATGTCTTCTACAAGTGATCATCTAGGTTTATTCATCTTCTTTGCCTTCCATAGCTACTACCAAGTGCAAGACATCTTATCTTTGTAACAATATCTATGACTTGTTTCATCTTCTGAGTAAAGGACCCATTGTGTGGAACAGTTCAAACTCTCTATTGGACTGATATTATAGTTCTCAATGTACATGTTAAGATCTCTTGGGCTCTGAGATGCTTTTTATGATCAGTAGTCTGCGGTGAAAGTGAGACACCTTAAGACAGCAATTCTGATCTAACATAGATAAAATTGCTCTTTCCAGATACTTCACTCTTTCCATCTGCATTTTTCAGAGCTGACCAGAAAAAAAAAAAAAGTGTCCCACTTGAGCTAAGAAAGAATCTAGGTCTTATCCAATATTAATGGTAAGACAATGATCAGTCTGAAGCCTCTGTGTGTCCTGGGATAAATAAATTCCTATCTCTGGGAGCTGACAGTATCATACCATAAAAAGTGCACAGAACAAGTTCAGAGCTGCCCAAATCTCAGAGATAAATAATTGAACATTGGAATATTTTGGCTCTACATATATTTAAATACTAAAATCTAGGTTTAAGCAAAAAATATTTAATGTTAACCCTAATTCCTTCCCTGCTCTTCCCCCTTGCCCAAGCTCTATCAGCAGTTTGAAGCCCTGATTTGGAGAGAGAGATAGAGAAAGAAAGAATGAATCTTCTGAAATGTATTTTGTGGAGAAAATACCAGATGCAAAGAGAAATACTTTCAATGTGTATACACCAGAGCACTAGTATTCAGCTGGCTGAAAAATCTGCTAGTGAAATGCCAACCTTTTGATAGGATTTATTTTTTTCTTTGGTTCAGCAGATTCCTTTTTCATTACTGTAAGAAATATTGTAGAGTGAGCAAAGCTCTGGATAAAATATATCAACAGCTTCAGCTGGGAAAAGAGCATTCATGTGAATGATACAAAGGATGATGGGAAATGTCTTTTGCTACAACAATTGTTACCCTTGACCCTCTCTTACTTGTCTTCCAGAAGACGAACCCAGTACATGGTAGGGTTTACTGCAAGGAAACTATTGACTTTGAAGTGTTGGAATGTTGCCATTGAAGAAAGGAAGAAAACAAAGCAAAGCAAAGCAGGCTTACTCTTGATATTAAAGCCAAACACAACTGAAATCACAAAACTCCAGCAGCTGTCTGTTGTTTCAGGATATGTTTCCCACATTAAACCCATAACATTTTGCAGGAAATACATTTCAGCATCCTCAAAGATTAAACTTTAGTATCACATCCAGGAATTAAATAGTAAAGGCTTTGAGCTAATGTGTAAGAATTGAATCTTAAAAGGAAAAAAAAATTGTCTGTGATTACAGACAAACAGAAATGAAAAAGCTGTAAAAGGCAGCAACTGAATTAATTTTCTCCTTGCAAGTTCTATATTACCTGTGCCATGCATGAGATTTTACTTTAGCCAGTATGTAATGTGAGATTAAAGGGAAAATACACATTAATGAAGAGGTTTTACCTCAATATCCATTTCCAAGTGCAGCTCAGTAGTGCAGTACAGAGAGTAGTAAGCCCTAGTGCCATTAGAGACATAATCATCAGTGGCAGCTGCTAAGACATGGGGTACATGAGATCTCACATGTACTTTTCTGTGAGGGCAGGAGGAGCCAGCTAACTCTGAGAGAAAGTGGAGCACAGTTGCCTACAGAAGACAAATACAGTAATAAGCTCTTTAGTTTGTTAGAGAAGGAGTATCAATCACAGATGTTTTTGCAGATATCTCCAAAAATATCAGCTTAGTAATTTTATCACACATGAACAGAAAAGCAGCTTTGGTATTGATGCAAAACTTAGATATTTGTGCTCTAATGACACACAATAAAGGGAAATCTCTTCCTTCCTATTTTTCATGATTTTAATAAACTAGTGCTTTAGAGTTCTATTTAAAGACACGTAGCCTATCCAGTAAAGGCATGAGCATAACCTGAGGGAGTTTGTCTTCCTTTCCCATCTAATTGGGTTTTGTTTTGGTTTTTTGCCCTGGTCCTAAATTAGATTTTTAAGCCTTCAAAGCAGGGACCCTGAACTCAATTATCCTCTCATTTTTCTCAGTCAAAGTCACTGGAGCTTCACTAACAGTAAACTTGCAAAAGTGGATGAAGAATCATACTTGCCTCACTATATGTCTCCAAAGACATCAAAATTATGCCACTGTGTGATGCAGCCACCTGAGAAAGTTCACCATATACTACATGGGTTGTTCGACCTTCCCCATTGTAATTTCTTTCATTATTACATGACTACAGAATTGTCATCCTTTGCTATTCTTGCACCAGAAATGAGAAGTTCTCCCATAGGTCTGGAAAGGTTTCTCCCTCTTCTAAAGATAAAATTGCAGAATGACATAGTGCTTTATTATGGTCAGTTAAAATTTTGGTAAAGGTATTTCTCATTCCAAGCAAGTTGGCCTTCCCTCTGTCCTACAATTGCAAACAGACTTACAATCTCACTATCAAAATTCAGGTTTTTTTAAAAAGCCATGCTTAAAGTCTTCCTCCCAGGGACATCAGCCTGATCCATATGTCCAACAAGCCTTCATGGCTATAAATCCTAGCCAAGGGATTGTGTACCCAGAGGTACACAGTGAGGTACGTGACCTAACTGTCAAGAAGGGATTACTCCACATCTCTCCTTTCTGGATTTCTTTCTTGTTAGTTTAGAGCTGCTTGTATGTCTAAGTCTTCATAGTCCTCCTCTAGCAAAACCTCTTCCACATGCAGTGTGCAGGACCTGCCACCTCACTGCCATTTCTGGGTGCAGTCACAGTGGTTACTGGGGTTTGGAAAGTCCTTGGATCCCCAAGGAATTGGGAAGAGTATTCTGCTTTGATGAGGATAAAAAACATGGGATAAAAAGTGAAACAGAAACCTTTGTTCAAACCATTTTCAGGTAAGTGTGACAATATGTACATCAGAAAAAATGGAAGGGCAAGAGAAGTGAATATCAAAAATGCTTCTGAAAATCTGTGGAAAAAAGCAACTGTTTCACTAAGGCAAAGGTCATACAGAGTAAGGTAATACTTATTGCCTAATACTTATATATTAATTAATTACTAATTTATTATTACCTAATTACTACTATTACCAAAATACTTATATATTACCTAATACTTATCTGGCTTTACTTTTTTCCCAGTAAAATTTCCTTTAATTACATGTACATGTATAAAAAGGTATACAGCTATTGATACAGAGAAAACCTCCCAACTGATCTTCAAATATCACTTGATGATTCTGATGTTCTATTCCTAAATGGCATAGGTTACCATTACAGTTATCTTTTGTTACCTTTGTAATTTATTAGCCATTTTATACATTGAACCTTTATGTAATATGTGATGTAATGTTTTATAAAGACCTCATTTGTATAAAAGGCGCTGCAATTCTTTAAATGGAAGTTGTTTCCATATAATTTGTCTCAAAATGAGAACTACTTCTGTCCAAGAGTAATAACCAAGTTAAAGCACTGTCAGACTGAAATACAGTGAATCAAAAATAGTTAAAATGCAATTTTACCTCTATCTGACAGTCCTCCTGCCATATTTATGGATTTTATTGTTGTAATAAAATTTGATGGGGAGAAAGGAATTGACTGATTTTCTTTGTTTCACCTACTAAGCCTACACTGGGTTTTGAAAGATATATTCACATAGGAAAAATAATTAAACTAAATGTACTGTTAATAACATGAAGAAAATAATATGAATATAATATTTGGAGTCTTCTTCACTTACAGCATATCATAGTGATAAAATCGGAACACTTTCAAAGAGGACCATTTTTGCTTTGTTTTAGGCTAAAGGTGTCCCTTTAACATTCTAATGTAAAACTGAATTATGCACGTCTTGGAAGAATGATTTGAATTTTAAGGAAGCAGTTAAAGTCAAACACTTATTTTGCCTTTTTCTTGACAAAGTAGGAGGGCTGACAGCCTACTTTTTTTTTTTTACTTCAATGTTATTGTGTGTTTTCAGGTAAAGATGAGATCTGTAACACTGCTTCTTTATAGATTTATTTTTATTATTATTTATCTGTACTTTAAAGAAAACAATAGAATAAAGAAATACGACTTTGTTCCAAGTGCACAAATCACACTCCTTGATTGGTTTAGATAATATTTGGTTATGCTAAAGTTCCTCTATGGAAACCTTCTACCAGAAGGTCATGATACTGTTGATTAGAGTGTAATGAGTTTGATGGGTTGATTATTCCACTTAGTTGAGATCAATAAACTTCAGCTAAGTTTTTAACAGTGCTTCTTTGTTTATTTAGCAAAATACTGGCTTCTCTTAATCTAGACTTCTTTTAAAATGTGGGGTTTTTAAAGTCTGAAATCTCAGGTGCTGACTGAGCTCTGGGAGCAGAAGCCTAGCACTGACTGCACAGACCAGACCTGAGAACTTGTGGTGGATTGTCACTGGCCTATAGACAAAGACCCACGCAGCCACTCACTCTCCTCTCTGGCAGGATGAGGATATGGTCACAGAAAGGTGAGGATGCTTGTGCATTGAGATATAAGTCTCATAGGAAAACAAAAGCTACCCCCAAAAGCAAAGCAAAGGAAGAATTTATTCACTATTTCCTATCAGCAGGCAGATGCCCAGTCACTGCCACAAATGCAGGGCTTCATCACCTCTAATGGTTCCTCTGGAAGACTAATGCCACAATCATGGATATTCCCCTTTCTTCTCCTTTCCCTGAGCTTTTATTGCTGAGCAGAACACCATAGAGTATGGAATATCCTGTTCCACATGATAGGTCAGCTGCCCTGCCAGTGCCCCCTCCCAGTGGAGAGTTTCAACTAGTAGAGTTGCTTTTGTTCTCTGCCCCTGCATGTTTGAATGTGGACAAATCACTTCTTGGAGCCTCAGATTACTCTGACTTAATATAGAAGGAAAATTTCCTCTTCAATACATCAAGAATCACCATTCAGAAAGTGCTTTCAGAGACCCTGGCAAAAAGAACCACATAAGCGTCAAATACCATAGTAGTATTCTTAACATTTGTATTTCAATCTTACTCTCTCCAGATGTATTTTAGAATTTGACTTAGATTTATGCATGCTGAATTTTATGGTTGCATTAAATTTAGTCCTCTTTCTTTAATCCTTTTGTATTACATTTTCTGTTTACCTCAGCTTTGGGGAAGCCATGCAACCAGCAGGCTTTGCAGAGGGGAACACAAGTCCCACTCTTCTCAGACCAGGATCTCATGATCTTCTGTTTCAGTACACAGCAGTGAAACACACAATGCCCACTGTGTTTCAGGAGTCATGCTGGCCCTTAAGCTCCATATGCCTCACACCTGACTGCTGGACAGCCGCAGCCTTCCCCAACAGGAGGCTGGTCCCAGCTGCCCAGCCCTTTGGCATCCGTCGCTACCTTGTGGCTCCGTGCAGGCTGTTGGGCAGTGGAGTGGTGTTGTGGCTGACCCTGTAAGGGATCAGGGTGGTTCAAGATACAATAAGGAGGATATTCCCGTGGGTGGTTGTCCTTATGTGCATTTCGAACACTGTCCTGGAGGTCAGGCATTATTTGAGGCTTACACCTTCTAGATGAGTCTCACACCTCCCTGCAGATACTTCCTGTCAAAATGGCAGAGCAGTAACTGTCAAAAACATACTCATTAAAGTTACTGTAAAAGAACGAAAAAAGTGCAATCGGAGACTCCCCAGGAGATTTTTGTGTTGTTATTTACTGTTTAAAAGCTCAATGTAGAATCTTTACACTAGCTAATAACCAGCTGCCACAAAATGCGAATTTGACTTTTCACTTTCTATATGGCAAGCAATGACTCAGGCTGCACATGAACAGCAGCTTCATAAAACCACTTTTTTGATAATTTCTAGTCCTGATCCTTTTTAAAGGGTAGGAGTTTCAGTACATTGCTATTACCCACTAATTTCATGGTCCATGGTCAAACATAAGGCTGTAATTCAATTGTGGATTTTTTCTGATACTGCAAACAGCAAGAGCAATCTGATTTATATTCCCAGTGTTCACAAGGACTATGTATCGTTATTTATAATATAGGCATTTTATCGTACGTGCTATTTATAATGTAGTCATTAAGTTATTTAAAATCCGTCATGCTGGAAAAGAAATCTTAATCCATAAAATGTATAAAGGAAGGGATTACAGTGTCAGAGATCTCAAAAGGAAGCAATTACTGAGGAAAAAAATTATCACAGTGTGTTCACTTTCTGAGGAAAAATCTCTTGTAGGAAAGACAGTGTGCAGCCTGCCTCCATGTACAAATCAATTTTTAACCAAAAAATCGTGGTTTATCAAACACTAGAAAGCCATTTCATTGTAAGATATTTATTATAGAATACAATTTCCACATAATAATACATGGGAATTAATTGACAAAGTAATAAGGGTATCCTATATCTACTTATCCTTGTTCTGGCAATATCTTTTTCATGTTATGTTCAGATGAACAAGAAAGTACAGTCATAATTGCAGGAAGAAAAGCTTTTGAAAGATGTGAAATCAATATCTGTCCTGAAATTGGTACCAGAAGAGAAATATTTTGCAGAACGATTAAACTTACAACTCACTGGGAGCCACACACTGTCATAACACTTGATCTTACAAGAAGCTGAACATGTTCTCTCTGCTCCAGCAGACCACTCATGCGTGGATGACAGATAAAGTCCCACAGACAGCACTAGCACTACTCTTGTGCTTACATTTAGACCGGCCCTTAAACACTTCTGGTTTTAAACCAGTATGCGCAGCAAGTTAAAGGAATGAGCCTTTAACAAAAAATTATTAACAGTCCAGAACCGAATTCTGCAATCCTGAAGGTCAAAGTCTAGCTCATTCATAGTCTCATGCTGCTTAAGGCGCCTGGGCTACATATTTAAATTATGATTACATCACAGTCTTTATCCAGGCAAAATATCCATTGGTCTATGTATTGAGACAGATGTATTAATTCTACACACCAGATTCTGGGCTCTTGATAATAACTTAATCCTCTTCCTTTACCTGTCAGCCAGCCTCTGCACCTCATGCTTCTAGGCTGGCCCTGTGTGTCACTGACAAAGGAGTGGTTTTGCTGCCATCATCAGATGTAGCAGGACCTGTGTGCTTTGGGTAAATAAGAAAGGACAAGAGGAACCGGAGGTGCTCAGGCATGGGGCTCTCCTCTTCACCTTAGTTCAGCAGTTTATATCTCAGAGACTCCAGCACTCGGCTGCTTTAAAGGCAGTGAGGGCAGGAATAAGTAAAAGAGATTGTGTTGGGTCTGGTAGATTTACTGTCTGTCTGTCCTGGAGCCTGTTGCCTGTTGGAAAACAGGAATTCAAGGATGTGCGAGTCTGCTCCCACTGTCATGGGGCAGCTTCACTCCATCACTAAGAGAGGTTAAATTCATTAATGCCTGCCCACTGAAATCATTAGAACAGATATTGTTCAGCTAAATTAATGTGTCTTTATAGGAGGGAGGTCTGGTCAATAAAAACAACAAACAATAAGATCTAACATCAGCAGAGACCTTTTTGTGTTTCCCTTCAAATACACAATAATATAAGAAGGGACAATTTTGCCCAAACTCCATGGAAGCTATTATGAGATCCTGATGACTTCTCATGGCCTTATAGTCTTTAGTGTATATCGTATAAAATGTTTTAGCTCTACAATCTTCTATTTCAGAACCAGTGGTAGAACATTTTTTTCTGCTTCCCTCTGACCTAGGAATTTCATTATCCAAGCAAAAGCAAGTTTTGTAAATTGGACTAAATTTCATCCACTGTCCTGGCAAACTTTGCTTGCAAAAGAACAGTGCATTTTAAAACTATTGAATACTTGAGACTATTAATTTTTTGTCTTCTGACTACCTTGCTCATTCACCATCCTATATGTGCAACAAAGCCATAAGGATTAAGAATATAAGAATAATTACATTTTTCATTTTACTACCAAACCAAAACATGGAAAAAATTCCTCTCACCAAATTAAAAACAAAACAAAACAAAAAAACCCTCTAGGTATTGAATTTAGAGTAGAATGATTCATTCTTGGATGTGTGACAGATTCAAAAGCAAGACAGATACTAGAGCAAGACAAGAAGAGTGAGGAGGAGAAGATATCTGGGTAGTTCATGCCTGATGTCAACAAGCTTGCTTACCTCTCGCAGCTTCCACTGAAGTGTCCAATGCTTTGTGCTTCACTGTGTCTGAAATCCATCCAGCCAAAGCTGTCCTTAGCTAACAGGGCTCATCCAACCTTGGTAAGAGAGTGTGAGAAATTACATTCCCTGAAGAAGCTGTAAAATGAATGAAATGGGCATTGGCCTCCATGGGCAATGGAGGGACATTCAAATTTTCTGAGGGACAATCCAATGAGGGACAACGAAATGGGTTCAAGCCTGTTGAAGGCAAAATTTCTGCTCCCCTCACCCTTGTGAGAGGAGCAGAAATCCAGAACAGCCAGAGTGAGTCTGGAAAGATAGAAAAGACAAGACAGAACATCTCACTGTCTGTCCTCTGGCAACATCCATACTCAGCAACAAAAGAGGATATGGACCACTGAACCGCTGTGTAGCCACAATGCCAGGGGGCACCAGACAGTTCACGTGGCATTCCCTGCTTTAGCAAAATACACTGGTTGAAACACTCCACAACAGAGAAGGGAGTGTGCAGATGAGCAGGATGCTCATACCTGGGCATAATCCACATATGACATTCTGCCAATGTCTTCATCAGGAGCCTGCATGTTGCCATTGGTTCAGCACACATTCCATTATGCCTGACAGTAATTTGGAATACCCTAAAACATGGCAGCTAGGATACTGTAAATATGGAAGAAAGAAGGGACATTCATTCACCATCATCAGATTGTACTACTTCTCAACAAGTAGAAAGGGATCACTTTTACCTTGATAACATTTCCAAGCCAGCATATTGTGTCTTTGCTTTCGTTTAGTGTCTGAAATTAGGGAAATACATGTAAAGGTATTTTAGAAAATGTAAAAGTGAACTGCTTTGACATTCCTAGTATTATTGCTGTTTTCATTGTGACCACAACTTAGCAAATCCAGGTCAAATTTATCATGACTGCATGCTTCAATACTGCTTTATTTGCGGTTTTTTCCCCCCTTTTTTTCTCCAAAATATAAACCTGACTAAAAAAAAAAAAAAAAANCCAAAAAAAAAAAAAAAAAAAAAAAAAAAAAAAAAAAAAAAGAAACATTGGGTAACATCTAGTCATCTCATCTGCACTGCATCATAGCTCACCAGTGAGCTGATGACCATTTTTGAAGAGTCCAAGTGTGAAGGAAAGGAATTGAACCACACCCAGGTCTTGCCTCAGAGTGGAGTCAGTACAGAGTCAGGATGCTCATTCGCATCCAGGAGTCCAAGACCTGTCCCAGTCCATTTATTTGGTATCCTGCAGCACAAGATGATTGGAGTGTTAAAGGTCTGGGGCACAGTTTCCCCTTCCTAGGCATTTAGATGGCCCTGCTCAAGGCCAGGTCACCGAAGAATGACGCCGTGCAGCAAGAACTGCAAAAGCCTCAGAGGAGGCTCTCTCTCCTTTTGGGAGCTGCTTTATAGCTGAAGTTCTTGTTCTTGGTCCCCATCTGAGGTGAACTTCAGATGCTTTGCAGCCTTAAGTGTGCTCCATCTTGTGCCTCCCTGATATTTGATTCTGATCTTCTGCACTGACTTTCTGGCTTCACCTCAGATGTGTCTCACCACTGTGGATTTGCGGGGTGAATGCTGGTCTGTGTCTGATGCTTGTGGGTTTTACAGGCCTGCTCTGCACTCCTGGCTCAGGAAAAGTGGGTCAGCCCTGGATGGTGTCAGTGCAGACTGTCTGCCTTGCTGAGAACATCAGCTCCCAGTTCCTCACCTGCAGAGTGATAGACCCTCAGCTCTGCCTGGCAGGCAGTGTATCTGGCAGAGATTTTCAGCCTTTCTTTGATTTCCTACTTGCTATTTCAAATGCAGCAGATTATCTCAAGATGCCTGAAAGTTCCTATTTGAGTTCGATTACCTTCATAAAATGAGTAATAAAATCGAGCCAGCTTCCTGAAGATGGCTGTCCACATCTCCATTTGCATTTCATCTAATCAGAATTATCAGGGGTATTCTCAGAACCAAAATGCAAGTGTGGCTGATGATATGAAATAAATGGAGTTACATCTGCCTACCTACATGGAAACAGACCCTCTGACCTTGAGTGCTTAGCTTCACAGATCTGACATGAGGCATAAAGGCTCAGCAGTGGAAACTCATCTACTCATTTCATCATGCCTCTTACAGGGGAAAAGGGAAGACTCCAATCTTTCTGCCTCTCAGTCTGTCACTGCTTGTCACACAGAGAATTATCTCCTAAAAGAAAACAGAGGAAAGAATGAATTCATGAATAAATAAATTAGTGGAAGTTTTTCACAAAGTTAACACAGAGATAAAGTTCATGCAGTACTAGCAGGACATGTCAGGGTTTCTCAGGAATGGAGATGCTAATATGGAGACCCCTTGTTTGTGTGGAGTTCGATTATATTCTATAAATCGAAATTTAAGAGTAACCTTAAGTAGGAAAATTCATCAGGTCAGAGGGTTGAATTTATTACCCAATGTCCTTGCCTTGGTTTTAATCCATGGTTTAATCTGTTTCAAAACTTTTTACTGCTAATGCTCTTCTCTCAGGACACAAAATTAAACACCTGTCCCAGTTTCTGGTCATCTGTTGAGTGGAACAGGACTTGACACCCCTACCTTAAACTGTAAGGTCTTTGAAGCAGAAGACAACACTCACTGTTCTGTCTTTGTCAAGCAGGTGGGAATCTGAGGTCCTACCCCACTGTTATGTAAATTAAACATAATATTAAATTACAGAACTCACTCCTTAACCATCCAGAATTAAATCTCTGTCCACTTCCACAAAAGGTGGCAGAAACATAATTTTGTAAAAAAAAAAATATCCCTTTTAACAGAGGAAATAATTTTTCAGTTAAGCTGAAGTTAAGCATAAGATAGAACTATAGGTAAATTGAAATACCTTTAGGGCAAAGTTAGAGAAAGGTAAGCATGTTTTAAAGTTAATCCAGTATTCACAGTACAGGTAAAGAGAAAAGTGAATTCTAAATATATTTTTCTTTTCAGAGGTGAGATCTTTAGATAGAAACCAAAAATCTCACCCGATGACAATTTTTCTGAAGTAGTGAAATGTAAGTAAAAGAATGTTAGGTTAGAAAATCACACCAATATACCAGGATCACTAATTTTGTTCTGTTTCCTATGGACTGTCATTTTCGTCAGAAAATCATCCAGAAAAGTATCATTTTTAGAAACTGTGCAGTGTTCTAGCTTAGCTGTATTGATCCAGTACACCTATATAAAAGCCAAAACCTCGCACACACAAAAAAGGAGGCTCAGAGAAAGGTTAAATCCAGAAGAAGCCTGAAGTTTATAAGTTTGCTTAAGCTACTTTTGCCACTGTTGATCTAAATCAGAGACACCACTAGAGTCCTACACTTGGCTCTGATGGACTTGCATGGGAAGATGCTTTGCCCACAGCTCATGTGATGTAAACTTCTTTAATCAGGGTTGTGTTGCCAGGGTTGCAGGAATTTAAGGGCTGAAATATCATGTTCATATTGGATGTACTCTAATAATTTATTATCAACATATAAGTATGTACACTTAAAGTGAGATAAAATAACAGTTTAAGCGCTGAGGACAGTGTAAGCACAATTTCTGCCACTAACCGTGATTTGAGTCTATGTTCCGCAAAGTTTCAGAACAAGGGACAAGGTGCAGCCTTTTGCACGAAAGTACTTGCCTGTACTTTAAGGTTCCAGTGTTGCTAGCAGCCTTGTTTAAGCAAGTATTTAAAACCTGTCCACAGTCAAGTGCTTTACTGAATATGAATTGTGAAATAGAGGCTTTAGTGATGGTAGGAAAACCTTGGGAAGCCCAACGGTAAAATAGGATATTTATAAACAAATCTCCAATAGGGGATAAATTCTTACCTTTTTTCTTATGTTAAATAGCAATTTATTCTACCCACTTCTTGACTACTTCCAGTGAGCATCAAAAATTGGTCCAAATGACCTAACATGTCTGTAGTCCAAGTCAGGATTTTCCAGGAGACATCTTGTAAGAACCAAAAACTTAAGTTTAAAGCAATATTTTTAATATAAGGAGATATTAAATGCATGCTACAAGGAATCTTAGTTTTACTTGTCATTCCTTAGTTGCATGAAAAATACAGTTACCTTTTAGATTTTTCACAAAAACTGTTGCAAAATTGCTTTTAAGCAAAAAAACTTCATTTTTTTCCTAATGAAACAAGACATTGCCTGATTTCAAACTAAACCTAAAGTCATTTTTTTTAAATCCAGCCTGCCATTATAAAAAGGGTATATTTATTAAATGTGGGTGTTTGATAATCAGAGTTATAGAAAGTGTAAAACTGTGATTTTTCATCCTAGATTTTACACCTCTTGACTTCAATTTTTTCAGCACGTAGCGATAAGAGTGCAGTCAAAAACATATTGTTTGGTCTAGAACTTGCACTTCAAATAATTTTTATTTCAATAATCTTTATGTTTGTCATAGTGAAAGCAACACATATATGAAAACAGCAGAAATAGCAACTTGAATAATTGTTAATGGCTGCTTTCCTTTTTTCCCCTCAAAATCCTCCATTTGTTATGTCATAATAATGATTACTTTCAAGGGCTGTCATCTGACAGTCCCACACAGTGTAGGAGGAGTGAATGAAAGCTGCTTCTTCTGCCTTCAAGCTGAAGCACACAGCACACTTGCACAAAAGGCAAGAGCTGAGAGGATGCTATATATCATTATCTCAGTCATTGCCTAACAATGCTCTCACTTGTTCTTAAATTTGCTTTTATTTTTCAGCAGGGGATAATAAAATAAGCCTCTGTTGCCTTCTAACCTCGTCGAGTCATATTTTGTGCTTTTAAATATTTGCTTCATTTTGACTTGCACTTCAATAAACATGAGGCTTGAAAAATGATTAAGTAGATCAGGCAAAGATAAAAAAAAAAGTCTTATTATCCTGGACTTCTCTCCTCCAAACAGCTCACACAAATCCATAAACATTATTATCACAGGTAGCATTTAAATCTCAGTTACATTCTTGGGGCTGGCTGCCACTACCACTGCCTTACAGCAATTTACACACATGACTCTCTGATCCCTTGCTACAGGCTAATGGAGTCCATGAAATTCTGTGCAGTGGTTCAGTTGTACTGAATTACACCTGAAAATACAGTATGTGAATTGAGTCAAGCATCAATGTCAAGCCATTCAACAGCATCTTATGCACACATTTAATTTTATACACATAAGAAAAGCCATGGTTTAATTTGGAGAAAAACTACATCCCTTAATTTGTTCTCCTACCACTTATAATGACAGTATTTCTGTTAAGTGAGCCACTCCATTACTTTTTTATGCTCTTAAAACATTACCTGTACTATTTTTAAAAGCTTCAGTTTACACTTACAAAAAGCACGGCCTTGATCCAGCTCTCACAGAAGTCCCCATATCTGCATTGCCATTGTTTTTTTAGGTGAGTGCTGAGATTTTGCCAGCTGGGTTCACTGTGTGTCAGCGCACCCAGCTGCGTTCACACTGCAGCCCGAACAGCGCCTCTACAGCAGCCCTAGCACACCCACCCCCCAGCTTGCTCACTGTCTTCCCTGTGCCCTACATGAAATATGGTGAAATCAGCAGTGTAGGACTTCAGTATTCCTAGGGCTCTTTTTCCTAACCATGACATGCAGCAGTAGCAAAGACTGGAATGGGAGGTAAAGGAAGACTGTAAATAGGTCACCTGAGCGTGAAGTTAGCCCCTCCTTCTTGCAGCTCAGGATCTTACAGAGGGCACAGTTCTCAGCCTTTCACCTGACCAGCAGCCCAGAGTATCCTTATCTTGCACCTGTTGATGCTCTGTTGCATGAGAGCAGATCCAGCTGGAACACCATTTCTTTGAAAGGTTGCTGGAAGGATGCATCTGTTCTTCAACAATCTAGGTTAGAAGCGCATTGCGACAGGACCATATCAGGCTGGAAGTGTGATATTAACTCCAATGGAATAAAAATCCTTTCTGTGCACAGGGCTACCATCACAAGCTGGGAGGAGATGATTTTTTTTTCTACTTCAATGATGCAGTTCCTCCCAGCAATGGCATTTTCTACCACAGGAAGATGCAACGTTGAAACAGGACTTTGGATTTCCCAATTAAGAAATGAGCATCAGAACACTGTGGATCCATAAAGTGGGAAGCTTGGATAGCCACTTTGGAAGAGCAAGGTTAGCAATTACCAGCACTGTCACAAATATAACTCTATGTGCAATCATCTAAGCACAGGATGCATCATGACAAATTTTTTTTTTCATTCTCCTTAACTTCTTAATCAGTATGTCATCTATGCAGAGTACATCCCACCCTATCTTTCTTCTCTGAGAGGAGCCCCAATGCAGAGGCACACAGGGGTTATCAGCCACTTCCACACATAGGTTAGCTGAGTATTTTCAGGTCTTTTCAGACAGCAGTATTCCTATGGTCCTGCTCCATCCCTGTCTGGATCTTTGGATACCACAGATAGGGGAGTCTGTGGGAGAAACGTGATGCCTAAAGATACATGAACTTCCGTGTTTCTGTTTTTCCAGCCCCTGAACCTTTACCTCTGCTTTAGAGACCCTGAAGTGCCCACTCAGACTCACAGCTGCTGTCCTACCACACAGGTGCCCTGACTCTGATGGCATTAGTGCAAAGTAGCAAGCACAGGGGAAAAAGTAGCTTTATTCAGACTTTTTCAGAATAACAGGTGATAGTAATCATCAATTATTCTAATGACTTGGAATCACTGATCATTGCCATTGAATACAGATGTAGATAAATCTACAAGTCTACCTCTATGATAATGTAGGAGAACTAGAAAAATTTCAAGTAAAGGAAACTTGGATGACCACATGACTACAAATGGTGTAAAATAAAGTAGACTAGGACCATCCAATGTGGGAAAGAGAAGACTGAGGTAGGACATAATATCTCAAAAGAACATAATAAAACTATCAATATAAAATATTATCATTAAATATATAATTTTTAAATAATGTAGAAATGGAAAATAAGGACTGATTATTCACTGTTTCTCACAGTAACAGAACCACACAGCACTAAAGGGAACTGTCAGGCAACAGGTGCAAAACAAGAGACAGAAATTTAGCTCTTCAGTATTACTACAGTGTCTAATCTACCTTTGTTGACACTTAATAATTGAGTGAGAGACCGTGTGTAAGAAAATCAGCTTTAGCAGTCACATATTCTCACAGGAATGGGCAACTGAAAATTATTTTGAGAAGGAATGTGTGAGACATCTTCTGAAGACAAGATGTGAAAACCAGGTGAGGTATTTTTCGCTATTAGTTAATATAAGCTGTCTTAATTTTCAGAGAATCAGTATTTTCTCTTCTTCATGTGCTGTGAGCCATGGAATCTAAATCATTACTCCCCCAAAAAGTACCTCATTAAATAATACTGATAATACCTACAAAAGGAGTTGAAAAAGTTACACTCTGGTGTACAAACAAGCTGTGCACTGACCACTGTGAAGGCACGTGCAAGAGAGAAGGAAGCCTGTTGGCCTGCTCCCAATACCATCAGCAAATTGTGGTCATCCCACTCAGCTTGCTGAATGCCCAGCTGACAAGGAAGGGATGAAACCTCCGTCACAGAGGACTTTATCTTCACTCACTGACAAAAGTTACTGAAAGCAGAGAACTGGAGACATTTAAGGCTAAAATGTTATGATGTCTTGATAAGCTCTGGAAAATCATGTGACAACAAAGGCCAGATATCCTGGGTTATTTTTAACTGGGACAGTATAGGATCTTTTTATATACAGAACAACATATTACTGTGAAATGTCATATCCTTATTATTATTAATCTGGTATTTATGTCAGCACAAATTAGTTATACCAAAATCAACAGAAAACGGCAATATAAAAACACAACTTTTGTGCTTATTACTCTTCAGTATGTCATAACAGGAAAGTAATTTGAGGCAGTACATAATAAGAAAATTATATGAATTTGCACAGTAAAATAATCTCTTTTACACTTTGGGGACTGTAAACAGCTCTCAAAATAAAATTGCTAAGCTTGTGGAAGAAAGTGAAAAATCTATAATGACTCAAGCTAAGTGGAATATTCCAATTGTCTTCTGCAGCTAGAACTCAGTGTCTTGAAGTTAGAAGTCCTTAACGGAGTAACAGCCTCATCATCCACTTATCAGACTTGTACTATACCTTGTAATAGGCATATATATATATATATATAAAATCTTTATGTATGGTAATAGTTAGAGCAAAGTTCAGCCATGGGAAATCATCCCCCTCCCTTCCACTAACTACAGAAATAGGTCTGTGAGGGAGTCATGGGTAGTAAGTGATAAAGACGATGTGATTGTTTTAGACATCCTAAAGATGGAAGGAAAGAACATAGGCTGTACTCAGGAATGAAGAATAAGAAATTCAGTTTCAGTATCTGAAATGAAGGTAGTGATAGCATGACAATGGTGGAGTTTATCACATTAAAACCAAGTAGAAAATGAAGGGGTAAAAGCTAAAAACATTCATATGTATGTCAATAAATATGAAGAAGCTGCTATGGAAGCTGTATTTGGTTAAGACAAGAGACACAGAAAAGTGTTGTCAGCAGGAGAGGATAAAGCTTCTTCCCTTTGCTTGAATTTGATATTCTTTTTTTCTTTCAGTGACAGATAGGATAAGTCTTATTACTATTCAGAGGTGAAGACATTGAAGATAAAAGTGCTCCCTGTTTCACAATTAATAACTTTACTGGCTTCAGTGGAATCAGATTTTACCCAAGGTCTTCTAAATGTATGAGATGGTCTCAAATCAGGGGTTGTTTCTTGCCTCTTTTTTTAATTCCTTTTTTGTTTTGGTTTTGTTTTGTTTTGTTTTTGTTTTAAACTCATGTTGCTGCAGCTAAATGGATTTGAAGTTTTGTAGGAAAAACAGACGGAAATTTCATTTAAGTTAGATTTTAATGAGAAGTATGGGAGCCCTGTAAACCTTATAACCAATGCATGTTCTGTCTCTGCCCTGGATGAACACACCGAGTGGACCATGTTCCCCTTGGATTACAGAGGATAAACCTAGCTGAATATCACATCTTGCATCTACTATCATTAAATATTTAGTATGTTGTTTGCAGAGCCTTGTTTATGGGAAACAAAATATATGCCATATGAAATGGATCTTTTCACAGTCCGGCTATTTTTTTTTTGCCTGTAATGACTTCAAGACCTTTTAAAAATCTTGAAATAGAATTGACTTTGGATTTTTTGAGTTTGAATAGTTTGAGTGTTTTTAACCTACTAAAAGGCTGATAGGAAGCAAGTTTCCTGATCCTAATGTTCTCATAACTACTGTTACAGACAAGTCCAAGACAAAAGGTTTGTATTGTAAGCACTGGATAACATGCTACTTCTAAAAGTTCTGACAGTTCCTCATTTTTCTTGGACAAGCATCAAGTTTTACAAGCATAAAATATCAGAGAGCAGACATAGCACTTAAAGACATCATTCATCCTGGTAACCTTTAATTTGACCTTTGGTAATTAGCCACTCTTTTTTTCCCCAGTCCAGAGAAATTGAGGCTATTATCTAACAAAGAAAGTTAGAGACCTTAGAAAAAGTTTGAGTCCTTGCTTCAGAATGCAGTCTGGAAATAGCTAGCTAGTATGGGCTTTTCATATAGTATCTTTAATGTGCAACTGACAATAAAATACTTGCTTTTATTAACAACCAATAATGGTTCTTTTATGTAGGATTTAACACTAGTGAATACATCTGCACCTTGGTATTTTTGTTCCCTAATATTTTTGTTTTATTTTATGTTCCATTTTTAAAAAATGCATATCCATCTGGAAGCTTTTTTGCAGAAAACTCAAGGTCACAGTGCTGAAGCTTCCTAGAAAAAATGCAATTCATTTATCTTTTACTATTACTGCATCATTTTTTTCCTATTCTTAATTTCAGTTTCTTCCATTTAAGACTTTTATGCTGATCAAGGCTACTGGCAAAACTGTGCCAGACTTGCACGGAAATTCCTGGTGGGATTCAGTAAGAAAAGATGAGCACTAAGAATTCACAGTCCATGGAAGTTAAAGGTATTTTTCCAGTCTCCAAGAGACTGTTAGAATAAGATTCAAAGATATGTTGCATTTCTGTTCCCTTAAAAAACAGGGATATCACTCTGAGACTATAAGAGTAGATCTAAGCCACAGCAAGCTGATGTGATTTCATTTATGCTGAAGCTGTTTCTATCAAAGATATAGCTCTGTATTCATACTTTCCATAATGCTTGGTGTCATGGAACAAATTTAAGCATTTTGGCTTTGCTGACTGAAGGTTAGCTCCTTGTTCTTCTTTTACGTATTTATATTTACTGATTTCTTTGTAACAAATGCCGATGTATTATAAAGTAAATGAAGAAAAGGTCAGGACAGGAAGAGGGGGAGGCTTCCTGCAGGGATTTTTTTCCACCAAGACAAAAGAGAAGGATTTAAAATGTGTAAGTAAAAACACTCTGGGGCAGAAAGAAGGCAAAAGACTGTGAAAGAAATTGTATTTCACTCATGAAAGGACAGTCAGATAGCAGTGAGGAAGCAAGAAATGGTGACACATCACCATCATTATCACATCTCCCACTAATGTTATGTTTTATGTATTTTTCTGTGGGGAAAAAAAAAGAAAAAATAGGAAATAAACAAAAGCATTCTTGGACTTTATTCAAAAAAGCAGTGTAAAGCAAATCCATTAAAATTGCTATACCTGAAACATCATGAATGGAATTCAAACTGTTCCAAGCCTTTTGCAAACCTTTCACAAAATTTAAACAGACTTGAGCAAATTATATTTTAAACCCATTATTGGTCCTCCCTAAAAACACCGTCAATTAACTAACATAAATTAAACTCACTGTAAAATCTTAATAAATCAGACTGCTATTAAAGTACAAAAGAAATTTCAGCTAAAACTCTAAAAGAGCATGCCAGTCAATAATACAATTGTTTCATTGAAATTCTTAACACTGGCTAACGTGTACCAAAAAAATTCATATCATAGAATCATTAAATATCTCATGCTGGAGAGGAGCCATAAGGATCAAGTCTCAATATAGATATATATACACATATGCACATATACACATATATACATATATACTTACATATATACCTATATACATATATACATATATAAATAAAAATCATCTGTACATTCAGTAAAATAAATCATGTCCTAATGCTACAATGACTCAATCCATTTCCATTTCAAAGATACTGCACACATCTGAATTTCACTGATTTATTCTGGTGCATTTGATTCCCTTTGAGACTGCTTGGATTCAGCCTTCAGTTATAAACACAATTGCTCAAATTACATCAATATCAACATCCTCCTTCACGGGTATCCTCCTTGCATTGTTCCCACATCACGGACAAACAACACACATCTTTGCGAGCTAATAAAGGATCCATCAAAGATGCCACTTCAGGGTTCGATCAGGTGTTCATTTTATTTAGATAATGGAGAAGAGCATCAAAGTCAGTTTGATGTAGTGTAGGATGGATTTGCTTAAAAAGTGCCTAGAGCTATAACAAAAGAACTAATTTCAAGATACCTACAGAAGTGGTAAATGTATTTGCTTTGAAAAGAATTGTTATGCTATTTATGTTTAGACTAAAATATTTAACTATTTAAAGACTGACAGGATTTTAAAATTCTACCTGTAATCCTTTTTTATTCCATAGTTTTTAATTGTGAAAGTATCTTTTTACTTTTTATCCAATTAATATTTTATTCACAAAAAAACTTCTTTGTAGCCCACTTTTTTGGGCTCTCTATCCTACTGAAGTACTCCCAGGGCTGTGGCCAGATCTGGCTTCAGTGGCAGCTTGGGGGAATGGCCCGGAAGTGCTGAACCAGGAGTGCTGAAATATCAACAAGTGACAATCAATCCTCAGGATGAGAAAAAAGGCTTCTTCCTCATCTTCTAAAATAGACCCAACTTTTAGTACCACCTCCAGGCTTCTGAGTAAAATATCTAATTTTTTAACATGAATTTCCTCCTTGGTCTTGTGTCTGTTAATAGCAGATCAGCTTGCTCTAGATCGGCTTGTCATACAAATACAAAATCCCTGTGTGAGAACACAATTGCATTTCCTCCCGATTAACCAGAACACACTGTGCAGTGTTCAGCTGGCTCTGTGTCAACTGCATGAAGACAGATACTTGGTGCACTCTGGGGTAAAGTTACCCCTTCAAAAATTTTACAGGAATTTCAGCTGCTGATAGAGTGAAATTGCACTAAATCAGTTCTGTACATCATGTGAAGGCAGCGTCTCAGACCTGGTATTTTGTACCCTAAAACTGAATTAAAACCCACAATCCCAGTGACCCCTGAAACATAGTCTGATGTTGGGAAACAAACATTTTTCTTACACCTGTATTAGGCACAGGCTAGCACTGAGAACATCCCAAATAAAACTTTTCCATAAAAGAAGAGAGCTGTTTTGTACACATATACCTTGGGGATCTGTTTGTTGTGCAGTGCACTATGATATTGTGTAGATATCCATGAAACTCCCTGTACCAAAACCACACCTATCTGAGACTTCCCATTTGTGGACAAGGCTAGGTGTGAATGTAAGCATACAAGCATCAGTTAGGAATGCGACATCTACGATTCACTAGCCAACAATGAGGACATTTTGGAGGGTGATAGAAACAGGCTGTGGAAAAGCTATAAAGATTCAATATTTTATATTTAGCAAAAACTATATGTAGGTGGTTTTATAAGTGCTAATGAGTTATTGTTGGCTAGGATACACATGCATTTATTGTAACAGAAGGAGCTTGGAGAAGAGGAGATAGTTAACCCAGAGTGGGGACTTGGGTATTTCTGGCTCCTGTGGCTGGGAATACAGACACACACAGACAAACAAGTTGTGTTAATGGAGGTGCAGGGATGGATATATCCCTTTGTACATCAAATAAAACATTTTTTTCTGCTTATTGTGGTTTGGAAATGGTTGCAAAATTTATCTGCAAAGCATTCTGATTTAAGGTTCTTGAAAATCTGTGTATTTACTTTCAATGCTTAGAGTGATTTGGCTTCAAAGTTAATTCAGAAAAAAAATTGTTATTCCTAGAGAAAGGAAGTGTGGCTAAAGTTAGGGTTTCATCAGGTATTTTCCTTCACATTCACGTTTTCTCCTCTTTGGCTATTCATTTAGGATTCCCAGGCTTTTTTATTATTTGTGTAATCCTGTATGGGAGCTGTTATCTACAGGTTTTGAATTTATTATCTTAGGCTGCACAAAAGGGCCAGAAGATAACCTCCTCCCCTACCCTTCTGTTGCAGCTGACAGTGATTTTAAACATTCCAATAACGGGAAAGATGAGAGCTAGGAGCCAGGTCCTAGTTTTTTTCAAGTGTATATACTAGTACTGCAAAAACCCAGAGCTGGGAATGGAAGAGGAAAAGAGAATAGCTGGTGGAGAGGGGAGAGAGGAGAGAGCAAGGAAGGAAACAGGCAGAAACAGCCTTTTAATGTAGTACTACACTTTGGTATATCAAGCAAAGTCTAAAATAAAAAAGGAAAATTCAAAGTGACTCTAAGATGTGAGGCTATTTCAATCCAAAGAATGCCTTGGAAGGCATTCCAACATTTCTTGTGTTGACAGTGACTAAGGCAGGACTAGCTGTAAGCTGCCCTGCAGCTATGTTTGTCCTGTATCATATGCTTTAGGGTCACTTGTGTCACAAAGAACACATGTCTCAGCCAAACAGTGCACCCTGTTCTATAACTTACTGCATATGTTTTTTATTTCTCTCTCTGCAAATGAGAGAGATGGTTATGGAAGAAGAAAATTGTTCAGCAGTGGTGAAGGTCAGAAGCTGAACAGATTTGTTTAACAAACCATCTCAGTACCATCTCTTTAATCCTCTGGCAGAGGAATAGAGCAGAAGTGCTGGTAAGGTTCAGGCTACTTCATTATTAATTTGCCTTTTTTCTTCTCTATTAACTCATATACTATAACACTTTTCATTTCTAAGCAACAGCCCGGGGCAAAGCCAGGGCCTGGCCTTAAGTGAGAAACATTCTTGTCTTACAGGGGCTCTCCAACATGGTGAGGCCATTGAGCCTCTAGCTGAAAAGAACAACTGCATCTTACCCCTCACCTTCACCCCTGCGGCCCCAACAAGCCTTATGGGAAATTCAGCACAGCATTATTACCTGCAGCATTAAATCCCATTTCACACTTGGGAGCTGCTTAGAGTGTTTACATAGACATGAGTTTGCAGGTGGATGCACACCAGCATCTCCCCAACTCCAGAGATAAGTAGCACGGCTTTAGCACAATACAGTATAATCCACAGATTTTTTACAAGTGCAACTGGTTGTGCAAGGCACAACACCGGCTGATACCTGCCCTGAGCAAAGTCTGAGTGTAACTGTTGGGATATATCCAGGACTAAACAAAAAAAACCAAAAAAACAACAAAAAAAAACAAACCCCCCCCAAAAAATCCTTTTGGGCAACAGGACTGCAGGAGTTAAATTTGTACATCAATCCACAGGGCAGACCTATATACATGATAACCCTCTCAGGATTCCATACATACAGTGTATACATAAATCTAACCTGAAGAATCAATAAAATGCCTCCATTAAAGAGTGGAGAAAAACTGGCAGCAAAGTTGGAGAAACATAGTTATAAATAGATAATAGCAAAATAACACACTGATTGGGTCTGTCTAGTACAACTGCCAGCACATGTCAGCTAAGAATATCTGAAACTGCACCAGAATGCTTTGCTCTGATGAGTGTGATAATGGAGGCCTGGCAGAAAATAAGGCAGCAGAAGTTCCTGGGTGTTCATGGGGTTTTTTGATGTGGTTATTTGTGAGGGGCTTGGTTTGAGGCAATAAGGGCTCTCAATATAGGCCAACCAAGCAGCTCCTGGGATAAGATTTCTCCGCTGATTCCTGGTGTGCTTCTGAGGAAGTCTTCCCAAGTGGCCTTTTTTCACTGCAGCTGGCTGGTCTGTCTACCTGCAAGCTCTGCCTTAAGCCTCAGGACACTTCCCCAGGTGACTTTTCTGGGCTTCTCTGGTTTCAACACTCTTACAATAGGTTTTCTATTGCGAAGAATCCTGTGCACTATTGGAAAGAAAAAACCCCACCTTAATGGCATGTTGTTTAGCTAACTTCTGGGGAGCAGAAACCCTTGACAAGTAGAGTCATAGACTGCGGAAGGTGAAAAGTAAAGCTCTTATGCCCCCAGCATTTCATTTGCAGCTCAGAGACAGGGAGGCATATTAGGGTGTGTCTCTGACTGCACTGAGCTAGGCACTTAGGTGGTGTGTGATGTGTGGCACTCACTATCCAAATCTGTCTCCTCAGCTCATGCACCTTGTGAGGGCTCACTCATTAAAAAAAACAACAGAGGCAAGCACACCATACATGAAATAGCATGTTCTGTCACTGGCAATACCCTGATGGTGGCTGTTCACTCCAGCCATGGATGGATGTCTGACTCAGGAACTCCCATCCTCTGCCTGCAGGGTAAAAACTTAGCCATCATGTTTGCGCTGGTACTTAAAGTATCTTGCTGCTGCATAAAATCTTTCCAAAGTTAATATAAGTTATGGTTACCCTTCCATAATAAGCTGATTCTACTTTTTCCCCAGGTATATCGTAAATTCTACGAACCAAAGACCATGCTACAGGCTAAAATGGATTTAGAAGCTGAAATGACACATTTTTGTTCAAGCCTGAGATAAATTCTTAGAACCACACTCCTGTTTATACGAATGGATTCAGAGTATCATTTTTATTAATGTTAATTTTAATAATGTTAATTATTGTTATTGCTATTATTATTCCGTGTTTCTACTCAATTTCAGCTTTTGCTTTTGTTCTCTGATTTCTAACTAGTCATCACACCTGTAGATGATTTCAAATATTTTCAAGAAGTTGAATGTCACCCTATTGTCTTTATTAACCTTATTTCTCATTAGTACACTGGCTGCAGTTGCATAGTACTGATGGAAAAGTAATAGGCATAAATCTTTCTAAAACTAATCTCAGAATAAAAAGTCTTTCCTGGGGACTGTTGGAAGCTGGGTTTTATGTCTTGTTAAAAAGATGCAGTGGCCTTTTGACACAAAAAGCCTCTCATTATAACTCAGATATTAGTTAACTCTCTTGATCAGGATTGATTTCTATTTCATTGTGGTGTGATTTATGTATGAAAAAGAAGCAGCATTTGAACAAATGAGCCAAGGGTTATCCATTTACAGGCAATAATATCTGCTCAATCAAGAGACCTCACAGAACAGCCTTTTGTTCTGATTAAGATATATACCCAATTAAAGGTTTCAAGCCAGTCGCCACTCGAATCAAAGGGAGCTTTCTCCACCAACATCAATGGGTGTTGATTAAGCCTGCAGAGGGGATGTTTCTTCATAAATGAAAGTTTTCCCAGATCACTCAGTTTTCCTTGAGATAACTTACTAGTTCAAACAGGAGGACCCTGAGACAATACATTGCCCAAAAGATTTCTGAGCATGGAAATTTACAAAAAGACAGAGGTCAGGAGTTACTTCTAATTATTTCTGCAAAAGATCCATTTAGTTAAGTCTGTACTTAGCTGTGAATCACACATAAGGTATATATACATAAGGTGTACACTTAAGGGTCCACTGAATAATCCGAAGATTTGTTCTTATTTATGTTTGAGAGTGCATTTAAATAAATAATGTGGGCTGATAAAGTTTTGTTTGGTTGTTTGGGTTTTTTGGGTCTGTTTTCATTTGGGGTTTTCTTTCCTACAAGTACTGGTGAAATGAAGTGTCACTAGAGAACTATCACGCTAAAATACCCCCTGTTAATGCCTGTAAGAATGCTTGAAAAATAGCTAATTTAAAGGCATTATGGAAGAATTTTGGAAGGGCAGTAGAGCAATTTATCTGAACAGACTTATATTGATAGAGGCAGTAATAGAAAATAAAGATAATGTCAATAGCTTTTTAGTAGTGCAGATCCTGCATCTGCAACATATTTACAGATGTCACAATGAACTGGGATTGCTTTCGCAATTAATTAGCACTGTGGCCTTTTAAAACTAATTTTTTGACATTAATGTATCTATAAAATATGTAAGTCAAATGGATGAAGTGAAATTCAAATAATTTGAAGCATTAACAAACATAACACATAAATACTTAAAACCAGTTAGAAAACTAATCATAGTAAGGGTTGTGCACTTAGAATCAAGATCCATCCTTACATTAATTGTTCCATTATTGTAAATAGTGTAAACATTGTGAGACTACGGACTGGGTCTAACTTTAAAAATTATTTTAACTTATGCCATTTGCCAGAGGGGAGTTCTTCTTCTTACTTGGTTTAATTCTGGTGTATAGACCCATCCTCTTCAAAAATATACAAGTCTTTCCATATTTAAAGGTGCTTTCTTTTCCTTTTTTTTTTTTTTAAGAGTGTTTAAATGGTAAAGCACTTAAAGGGCAAACTTTAGCATTTAAGAAACAAACTATCTAGGGTAATAGAAAACTCATAAGATTAAAGGAAATTAGCTTTTCCCAGGTTACAAGTGATAAGAAAAGAGGAAATTACTTCAGGTTTTTCCAGGAGAGGGTTATATTGGATATTAGGAAAAATTTATTTGCTGAAATTGTTGTCAAGCATTGGTCCAGGCTGCCCAGGGGGGTGATGGAGTCTTTATATACCTTGGTGAGGTGTTTAGAGATGTGCAGGTGTGGTGTTCAGGAACATGGTTAAGTGGTGGACTTGGTTGGCAGTGCTATGTTAACAGTTGGGAGTGATGATCTCAAAAGTCTTTTCCAACCTAAATTATTTTATGATTATTTTATTTTTTGTCATAACACATGCTGCCAGTACATTCACTGTACACCTACACTATGTGCCACCAACAAGTTTCTAGGTCCCAAGAGGGATTACAAGGAGTGAAGAATCTAGCTATTAGGACCAGATAGATCTGTACATACATAAAAAAGGGTCATTTAAGGCAGATTTCAGATTTGAAGTGAAGAACTACTGGCATTTAGATTCTTTTGGTGTAAAGCAGTCAATGAGTGAGAGAATTTGAGGCTTTGATTTTGGACTTTGGATATAAAGTCCAACTTAACAGTTCTCTGGATCTGGCCTGTATTTGCTAATGCCACATCTCTCTGTGTATGTTCTTTCTCTAACTGTTCTTTTCTTAACTCAGACCATATCCAGTTTTTGAGTGAGTTATAAATTGCATAGTAGTAAAGTATCCCACCATTGTGCATGCTCATGCTTCTGAATGGAGAATTAATTTGAACACTGAATATCTTAAAAAATGCCAAGGAAATCTTGCATAATACCAGCCTCAAGTGAATTTGTGAGCTATGGTGAAAAGAAAAATTCCTGGCATCTCACAGTTTTGATAAGCTTGGCTAAGCCCTCTTTGCTTTTAATAATTTATTTAAAAATGTAAACCTTTCACTTGTCTGGCAGAATGCTCAGAAACTACTAGAAACCTTTAGTTAAATATAGCACATTTTCATTTCTACAATATTCATGTTTATTTTATTAATTTTGCCCACCCAATATTCCCGGAATGAAAGCATCCTTCCAGTTGCACGTATTTTTAGAGTGCCTGTGGACATATCAGCCCAGCATTTTTAGAGTACTCAGTAGTGTACTCTAAATAGCAGAATGCAATTCCCATTTAAAAAAAAAAAAAGACTACTATCTAGGTAAAGCAGAAAAACAACCAAAATCCTACAATAGTTTAATACAGACAAGTCAGCACAAAAACAGTAACATCTTTTCTTGTTTCTGGAGATGCAGAATTGTTTCCTAGTCTTTGTCTGTCTTCCTGAATGTATCCTTAAAAATATTAGTTTTCATTATACTTACCCGCCTGAAGTAAACATTTTTCCATCCTCTGTTCTCACTTCAGAAAGAAATAGCCAAACAGTAACCAAGTGTTATCGTCATGCAGTTGGCATAATGAATAGCATTCTTGAGTTCTATTTTTTCACTATTTTAAAATTCTGTATTAAAGTAAAAGAACGAACAACACGCTCTTGTGTCTAAGTCTGCCTACTTCGCCTCATGTTAGGCTAAGCTGGAGATGTCTGAGTTAAAAGAGGAAAATAGATGCAACTGACCTTCTCTGAGCAAGTAAGTCTCATCTTTGTTAGCTTCCCAAAATATCTGTCATCTCCTTAGGGGTCTGAGTCAGCACCTCAGTCACAGACTAGAATTACAGAATCATTAAAGTTGGAAAACACTTCCAAGACTATCAAGTCAAACCTGCAACTGAATATCACCATCCGCACTATACCATATCACAAAGTGTCACATCTACTCTTTCAGGGAAGAAATTTTTTCCAAATATCCAACCTGAACCCCACCTGGCTCAGCTTCAGGCCATTTTTCCTGTTGTATTGCTTGTTGCCTGGGAAAAGAGGTCAATCCCCATCTTACTACAACCTTCTTTCATGTAATTGTAGAGAGTGATAAGATCTATCCTGATCTTCCTCTTGTCCAGGCTAAAAATTTCCATCTTCCTCAGCCACTAGGGACTAGCCTAGTCCCATAGGACTTATGCTCAAAAATGTCCCATATTAATTGTATAAGGCCTGTGTGTAAGTTCTTCTGAATAAAGCATCACTGTCAATCAGTCAGAGGTTCACCTGACTTAGGGGCTGTTCATATTGCTTGTTCAGGTCAGAGGTTGGTGTAGTGAGCCTTCTGATCGTCAGCTGGTTTTATATTCAGACACATTTTAGGTACAAGGCAGCAGGAGCTGTTAGAAGAAGTGCTGTTTGCTGCCGCCTACCCAGGGAAATTGTTACCTGTGCTGTAACTGTCGCTTTGATCTTTTCAGCCTTCTCTTCTGCTTCACAGTTTCATGTTTTGGGTTCTTTCTCACACTCTGGTCTGTAAACACCGGCAAATGTTTATCATAACCTCAAGGTAGTTTTCATTCTTTGTCTTAGAGGAATGGACAGCTGATGGACAGTTGTCTTGACCAATGGGATGGGGAGAGGTGTCAACCTTCTCCCTCAATCCCTGGCCTTTTTAAAGATACTATATATTGGACTCAGACTTTTACATAAAGTAGTTTTTAGTTCATGCCTTCTGATCAAAGTGTGAGTGTGTGTTTGTGTGTGTGTGACGAACTGCGACAGTAACAATTTACCTGCACTGGCTGTAACAGGAGACAGAATTCTCTCTATTCCTGTCCAAAGGGGGGAATTGGAACCACCCATGCCAATAAGTAATTACACCTTTAAGCTCCTTTGCTTGCATTTGCTTTAGAAGAAATTAAGATCAGTGGCCTCAATGTAGAAGTGGTGAACAGCAGAAATACCTTCCAGCTGGTGGAAGTTGTGAGCTGAATCTGTTCACTGCCTGTGGCATTTCAGCCCACCACTAGAGCACACTGACATGCTGTGGTGCTTTGCCCCAGCTTCATATGCTTCAGGTAATATAGCTTAATAACCAGGTTTTGGTAAAACTTTGGAGATAAGGCTGAATAGTTATCCAAGTTTAGTGAGCAAGAATTGTACTTTGGTTTCACGGTCCTCATACTGTTCTCCCAGTTAGGGTACAGCCTGTCCTTCACTGTATCTCTGGGTTTAGACTGAAACAATGGGTCCTGCTGCTCACAGAGTCTCCTTGTCAAGCTAGATGCAACAGCAAATGCAATGAAATACTCTCCCTTGCAAGAGATGAAAGAAAAGGAATCAGAGAAAGTGACCATGACAGTACCCTCAGGAAAGGGAGAAAAGAGGGAACCCAACATGGAGTAACCAAAGTGGAAATAGAGCTGATGAGTGGAGGGAAGCCTTCTTTTCACATTTCCAATGATTTAAATAGTTATTCTCCTTTCCCTAATATTAATCTCTAATGTTATTTTCTCATGTCAGTCTAAAAGCTCCTGATGTTCCAACCAAAAACCACTCCAGACTCAACTGTTATATGACATTTTGGGTACTCTATTACATATATGTCACATGCATCATTCATCTTGATTTTGCCAGCATTTTATTTACTGTTCTTGCCTCCTTCTTATTTGAACAGGACGTCACTGTTTTATTTGCCATCTGTGAGCTCCATATGGTCATAGCTAATGAAAGCAAGTAGTCTAAAAAAGATGACACCATTAAATAACCTTTGTTTGATTAAATACACAGCTACTTCTTTTAGACTATACTTGCCATCTCTAAATGTCAAGATGGATAGTCTTGTATTCTCTGTAGACTACAGTGTTTGGAATAGCTGAAAAAATATTGGCTGTCATGTTACAACTGCAGTGACATTCCCTAAAAGTCTCAAAAATTAAAGTTCTGGTGAATCTTTCTTACTCAGATAAGATACAGTCATATTAGCAGCTTTTCCTGAATCTCCAGTTCCATCACAAAGAAAAAGGAAGCTGAAACAGGCCATCACATTTTTTTTCCTCTCATCTTAGACACTTGGGCTCCTCAATCCACCAGGCTTCTCTCTGATGCTGTGATCTCATATATGAACCCACTCGTCCTTATGGGAAGAACAGCCTGGGAATCCCCTGGTGTGCTCTCAAGGACTACAAACACCACAATGTTTCTGAGCACTTGAGAAGACTGAGCAACAGCAATATCAACTGCATCTGCCTCTCGCTTGTCTGTCTCATCAGTGTCCTTTGCACCCAGTAGTCAAAAAAACATTTTTAGACCTTTATCTGTAACAATGGGGCCTTTCAGACCCGTGGTCTCTGATTTCCCTGGAGGAAGTCTTAGTGACCAGAGTAGCATCTGCAGTGTCCCAGCAGAATTCTCTGAGGAACATACTTCTTCTGAAAACTCATGAGAGAAGAAGCCAGGATTAACACCTGATACTTTACACTTTAGGAATATAATTAAGGCTGGTTTACATCTGTGAAACCCCATTAAAGCTCTGGCAGCCAGAGTCAGGACCTTTTAAGCCTGTGGGTTTTCAAGTTTGATTTTTATAAATGAAGTTGAAATGGATGCCAGCTTTATGTGGCTACAGAACTGCTACTGTACACATGAATAGGGATTTTAATGATTAGTTGAAATCCCTATGGTGTTGAATGAGGTTTTAAATATTGTTTTAAAATGCATTAAATGAAAATAATTAAATAATGTCTTGCTTTTACGGTGCAACTAAAAGAGCTATGTAATTAGAATGAGGGGTAATATAGAATATTTAATTGTGGCCCTGGTGTTCTTTATAATGAAGTTTGAGTAATTAGTGGCCTGATGACTGAGTACTTATTACTTAGTATGAGGTTTGTGTTCCATTACACAAAACATCAATTACTGTTTCCCCATGACAGCTGTTATGGCAGAGTCTCTTTTCCTGTGACTGTTTGCAGATTTCCAGAGTTACCCCAAATTGTGTTTAAGCTTTTTGCCATCTTGGTTGATTGTTTTGGCATGTAAGGCCAAACTCCATTGTCATGTATATAATATAGCATGAATGGATACCAAAAAGAAGATTTATTTTTTCCTTTTGATAAAACTCCTTATACTGAAAAGAATGTTGCAAAAATACCTGGTTTAACAAGTTTTGTAGCATAACTGTCCATGAAGTTTTTATGCCTATTTATTACAGAATTTAAAAGGCCTTTTTGTATAATGTGGGAAGCTTTTCTGCAAACTTGTGTTGATATGTTCTTTCCATGCTTTTCTCTGTTCTTCAAGAATTGAGCCCATGGGAAAACATCACCAGAGATAATCAGGTCTGATCTTCTCAAAGGTTTTGCAATGCAAAAAGTGACAGTTAGGTGTTTAATTAGGAGCCGATACCAGGGAAATGCTTTTCCTATCATATTCTTGTTCACAAATATTCTATTATTCCCCTCAACACTGTCTCAAGCTTCTCCCATATCCATGATCAGTCAGAATTCTACTACAGTGAGAACAGGTTACTCATATATGTCTGGGTTTTGTGACTGTCTGACATCATGGTCTTTCGTTTTCTGGCTGGGGAAAAGGCTGAGAGGCTTGCTTCTTGTTATATATTTTCTTATTTCAGATATGTTAGTAGTATCAGCAACTGAAAAGCTGGCATTCTAATGGTAATGGGATGGTATTAATTGTCTCTTTAAAGGTTGAGCACTACTCAGCATCTCCTGACTACATCAGAGACAGCTGTTCCTTGTTCAGGGACTGGTACCGCCCAGGCCCCGAGGACTGATGTAGTATTTAGGATGAGCATGAAAAATGACAGCCTCTCCTCAGCAAAACTAACGTGTAAGGTCACAGCACCTCCTAGCTAGCCAGCCACTCCACAGCATCCCACAGATCCTGCTGTCCGTTTCCTGTCAGGCTGTTTAATGGTCAGGCTGAGATCCACAGGCATTCCCTTACGCTGCACACTAGTAAAGGGTGGTCTACAATTATATGACTAAAAAAAAGCCTTTCTCAGCTGCCACAAGCAATGACCTTCCATGATGACTCGTAAGCTGCAATGGCACATATTCCACTTCAGTGGCTGGGGATCATATTGTGAGTAGAGGGGATAACAGAGGTAATTGTGGTCTGGACTGATCTGATCATGGCAGGGAACCCAGTGATGTGCCAAATATAACCAACAGCAAAAAGGCTTTTCTGAGATGAGCAGACTTAACTGTCTCACATCACAGCAACCTTTCTAACACCCAAGAAGGACAAGGGGAAAAGAACCTTTTATATAGGTACAAACAGACTAAATACAGAAAATTCTTCTTCCCTGTGTATTTCTCTTCCCTTCTGCTAAGAAGAAGAAAAATGATTAACATAAGAAGTGCAGTGGCTGTTAGATAACATACTCAGCCTGAACTCCACAGCTATTATTTTTTTAATATTTTTCATTTTGTTCTTTTTGTTTGCATGTTTTTATTGTACATTTAAGGAACAGTGAGAGGCAACCTTTTTGTACAAGAAGTAATTTTCATGAGAAAATTGAGACATGTAAATATTGCCAGTTTGAGGCATAAAATCAATCCTGAAAAGAAGCTGATTTGCACTTGCTAGCTTGTTTGAGCTAGGCAAATAAGTAAGGAACCTTCTTTGACAAACACCGTTGCTTGTGCTCAGATTGACTCACAGTCAATTTCATTGACTTCAGGCTAACTTTGCTGAATGCCATCAGTTCTTATTGATTTAAAATGGGTTTAAAATATATGGAATACATTATATAGAAGATGAAGGCAGAATAGACCCAGGGAGAACATTGGACGTGAAACAAAAAAAGGAAATATTTTAAAGAGGAAAAGGGAATAAGGCATGGGGCAAGTTTAGTTTCACCCAAGCTGAGTCATAAAAAATGTGTAGCCTGTGCGAATTGTACAGACTTTCTCCATAGTCATGAAGAGGAAGTGACAACTCCACAGAGATATTAATTTCAGAAATCTTGGAAAATTATTTCAGGAATGAATGAATCACCCTTCGGGGCATCTGTATCTCTCCATTGAGTTTAAAGGGAGGATAGGGAATGGTAGGGAAATTTTAGCTGTGAAATAAATGCATTCATTTGAAAGAAAAAAATTCAACCATGGAGCTGAGAAGAGCCTACCACTGCCCTAAAGACAAACCAATTGCAGATTGGGAAGATTTCTTGTTTTCTTTTAGATGCTTCATTGATCTTTAAGGTATAAAAGATTTGAAAGCTTTTTCGTTGAGTAAGGCTATTGAGTTCTGTCGTTAGCTTCACTCATTTTTAGTCAAATGAACCTAAGTGTTTTAAAGTACCTGAATGCCCACCACCAGAAAATAAACCAGATATTATGTGTTAGAAGCATCTTAGATTCAATCATAAACATTTGCATTATCTCCACTTGATCCACAGTGGGTGTATCCCATAAGACTGGTAAGTCCTTCAGTGTGGGCTATAATCACAGAAAAGATGAAGCATCTAAATGAGAATTTTGAACCCACATAATCTTATTTTACAATCTTTAAACCTCCACCCCTTTGTGGACATATTTTTTGTTTGATTTCTAACAGCTTGCTCTGCAGGCATTACTCTGCAGAATGACTCCCCTCTGAAACATCAAGCACATCACTCATTACCAAGAGACACCTATAAATAGATGTTGCAAAGCCATCGGACCACTTGCTAATTAGGTGCCCCAGTGTCTAACTTTTGAGTATCTGGACATCAGCCTGGTATCAAAGACTCAGACGTGGAAGCTTAAGAGGCATTAATTCAGTAAGGAGATACATTTAACTAACCCCTAGGACAGGACATGAGATTGGGAGTAAGAGAGTGTGTGATTGGGCAGAGTAATGGTCAGGGAGGCCAGAGACAGGACACAGAGGAAAGCAAAATTTTCTGCCTGAGACCTGTGATCATAAATACACATTGGGAAGTGTGATCAGTTGGCTCAGGAGGGGAAGACAACCCTGCATCTGTCTTGGCCCAGCTACCTGCACTTCAGCTCTCTGGTCCTCACCGGAGAGGGATTCCCAGTGAGGACACCACGCCTCCCCTTGGGATTTCCTCCAAGAGTTCCTCTCTCCTGATTGTGTAGCTAACATTGCTCACTTATTTTAGGGTATGTTCAAGTGCCACCTGAACATCTTGGCCTTGTTGCTTCGAACATCTGAGCTCTTGATTGGCAGGAGGTGGGAGCCTGTTTCTTTTCCCTTGTCAGACTGAGGAGTTTAAACCTTGGTCTCTCATCCCCACTGCCCTAGGAAGATACTTATAGCTTGGAATGAGTGCAGGAATCCTTTTCCCCTTCTGTTCAATTTTCAACATTGCCTGGGGGAAAATAAATCAATAATTCTATAATCAGAAACAGAGAGAACAAATGCAGTCAGCTGAAAAAGGACAGTTATCTGCCTTAGAACTGTGTGCTTTTTTTTGACTGAGGAAATAAAAACAACACAAACACCTATTTGCAATATCTTGGAACAACTGATGACTGTCTCACACAGTTCCTGCCTGAGTGAATGTCCTGATTCCTAGCTGGGGAATCAAGAGTTTTCTTCTGTTTCATTCTTGCTGAGCCTTGAATTTCTGAAATGAACTCTTACAGTCCAGTAATCTCTACCTAACACTAGGAGAATGGCTAAAATATATATGAATATTTTCTCAGACATCGCTTCTTTTGCAACCCAGAAGCCTCATCTGTGAGTGGTTCAAGAAACTGATGATTGTTCCAGATGTCCAGCAGTGTGATGCTCCTGTTCTCCAGGAACAGTACATCCCTCCAGCAACAGCAGTACAAGGGTTCAGTAGGGAACACTGGACCTGTGTAACAGGAGAAAATGTTGAAATGCACTCTGGGACGGTAACACATCAGATCCGATACTTTTTTTGGAGGCATTGGGTTTATAGCTCACACATCATAGATGTTCTGGCCATGTGCAGTAAGTACGAGGCCACCTGGAAGAATTTAACTTACTGAGCACTTCCTAAATGTCAAAAATGCTCTGTACTGATCCTTGATACCTAGGCCTTACGCCACGCCAGAACAGGCCATGAGAGTTTATTTTGGTTTCCCATATCAAGGTACGAAATTCTCGTCATGAGGCAAGTGGGCACAGAACACAGACCAGTCTGCCCCACCTTTGCAAAGCATTGCACTGCGTAATGCCTATGCAACTCAGTCCTCTTAAAGATTTGGTCCCAGCTGTCAGTTCCTCTTTGCTAAACAGTGATATTCTCTACTTTGTGCTTGCATTAATAGCTGTGCTGCATGAATGTAAAATTTTATACTTATCTGATGATCTTTTGCATTAATTTTAGTCTAATATACACATGTGACAAAGGCTCAAGTCACTAGTTACTGAGCCTTACTCTGCTTTTAGTTTTGCCTGAACAGCAGCATTTACTTTAGTAGAGTGGTTTGTGATAGTCAGAATTAGTTTCCCAGAAAATGTAGCTTTCCTGTTGCACATGAATTCAGGGAATAGTACCATGAAGCTGTGTCATCACTAACAGTGATTAAAAAAGGAAAAGCAAAATTTCTCAGATGTATGATTGAAAAGCAGTTTATATTATCTCTGGTCACTTAAGGGTATTTTACCAACCTCCAGCTCCCCAACTCCGACTTTTTTTTTTTTTTGCTTTTGAGAAGCTTGTAACTTCAGAAGGAATCTTACTACGTGTCATTTTCCTTCTCAGTGGTTCATCAGCATCAAAGATGTTGACACTGACTTGACACATTCTCCATCTACCTCTTCTACAAATGCCAGTAAGATGAATTTAGCAATGTTTCTTGTACTTGCACAGATGACGGCAACTTGAGGACACGAGGGCATGAGTGGTGACTCTGCAGACATGACGTCTACTTACTTCCCCAAACCAAATTTAACCAAGCTGCTTCCTCATATCCACCATATTAGGCTGTTATGTTTGAACAGGTCTCCAAACATGCATATCAATCTGGCCTCTAACCTTGGTTAAGACCCTCTTCAAAAGTCACTGAAGTATGAAAGTATACTTTTTAAAGAAAAGAACTTAGAAAAGTCAATATTTGAAAATGCTGTGCCATATCTGTCATATCCACATGGACACCTTGTTTATCCTACAAAATCTAAAATGTCATGAGACATACGCGTTCAATTGCCATGATTGCTCACCAAGTGTCCGGGTTGGTTGCCTGAGATAGTTACCCTTCGTAACAAGTAGAGGCAGATAGCCCCAATGGGCCAATCAGTCAATCTGCTCCAAAAATTCTTTACCAGAAAATGAGCCTCTCTTAGTGGGCCTCTGCTTCTTTCCACTGGCTGGAAAGAGAACATATCATAGACAAATCAGACCTTCCTGATGCCTGTCTTTGGACAAATGAATCCCATTTCAAATCTTAGGCTGGGCCCATGCCCGTCTGAGTTAAAACCTTGTTTGTGTGTAATGCAACAGAAATAATAGTAAATAATAATGTCTGGGTTACCTGACTGTCAGAACTTCACTATGGATGTGGATCCTGAAAGTTCTATGTAGATACTGCTCCTACATGCACCAGGCCAAATGGAAATACAATTAGTGAGAACAGTGTAAGTCTCCGAAAATATTTAAGTTCCTAAGTAATGCAACCTGCACAATGCAATACAGAAGTTTCTTTGCAGAACAGTCAATTTCATGGCTTCTTACTTAATGGGAATGAAATTAAACAGCTTGCAATAATTTGCTAAAGAATAAAATTGTTTCAAAAATCTCTTTAGGGACTAGAAACAGAAAATTTGTTTAATATGTGGATGGTATTACCATTTTGCTATTATCATTTATAAACATTGACATGTTTAACATCTGACACCAAGCTGATCAGGGGAAAATTGAAGCTGAGGATTGTGCCCTGAGCCAGAGAAGGCGCTTTCCATCCCAAGACTACCACACCAGGCAAAACACACTGCTGATACCTCTGGCTTACTTCTTCTCAAGCTTTAAAACTCATCCACTTTACTATAATCAATTAGTTCCATTTCATTCACGGTATCATGAGCAAAGAGAAAGTATTAATGGGATGGTGTAGTTAAGATCAGGTTGCTTTCTATGTAACATGTAATTTTCTTTTCACAGTGGGATTATACCTTTATAAAGGGTTTGTGTCCCTGATACAAAAAAGGAACAGTGTACATTGGAGATTAGGAACAGTGAAACTAACCAAAAATCTACCCGGAAAAAAATATACTGATGGTTTGAATCAAAGTATCAGGAATTAGCTCTATCAAGGAAATCCTGATGCTATAAAACTACTCAGGTAGAGGTTTGGGTTGGCACTTTTGCATTGAACTGAGAACATTTTGTATAAAGGTCTGTGCAAAGCTCATTTTAGAAGTTAAGGAACTGATGGGCAGTTTGTAGAACGTTCAGCTATACATAGATTAGAAAGGAAGGTCAGTAGGTTTTGACCTGCTCTCTGCTTACTTGGACAGATTTTCCTTTATTATAAGAGGAAGTATATAATATTTCCCCAGCCTTTTGAATTGGTGTGATCTAAAGCTTAGTAAATAAATTTGTGACACCCATTTCAGTTGTTTATAATCAATCTTTACTGGGCTTTTTCAGAGGCTCCTTCCCCAAGTCTTGACGTCAAAGATGCTACCACATTCAGAAATGTTACTTAGCACCAATCAATTTGCTTTCAGAAATGAAATCACACTTTTTTTTTACTTGCAAAAAACTGCAGACATATGAAGATTCAGTTCAGCTCATTCTGAGATAGAGATTAATACAAAGATCAATTTTACAGAAGTGTAACAAGTAACCTCCCATGAGCTCTGCTGTGGTGTCTGTCAGGATGCATAGTCCTAGGCAATTATAATAGTAAAATAAAACATTTTACCTTAAACCTCCCCGTGAGACTATAAAGTGATCTCCCTTTACATTCCCTCTCTCAAGACCTGACACATAAGGTACTGGGGATGTGTTAGATTCAGTTCAGAAGAACACATCCTCTAATCTTCCTGAGTATATCAAGTTCATGACCACAGCTGGAAATCTGTGACAGGCACTTTCACTGCCACATCTTTTATTTCTTTGGTTCATTAGTTTGTATAAAACTAGCAAGCAATACTAATTAGGCTGCTTTAAAAAAAAACCCCAAAAAACAGACAAAGAGTAAGGAAAGATTAGGAGGGTGCACTGCATCTTGTAACATCATGATCGGTTAACTGTGAAATTACTGCTTATCACCACTATACATTTTCTATTACCCTATGGACCTTTTCAAACTCAGTAGGTTGCTGGCAGAAAAATAAAATTTTTAAAACTGCAGGTTAAAGGCAGTGTTAAGCAAATGTGCATGTATGTATTTCAAAGTAGAAAATAAAATAACCCTACCAGAATTTAGTTATGTTTCTATGTTTTAGGAGAAAGTACCTTTTTCAAGGTCATTATTGGTAAAGATGAACATTTGAATAATCAGAAATTTGCATTAAGATATCCAGGCATTCTAAACTCTGCCTTACATGTATGTATTAAGAAGGTCTAAGAATAGTGTCTTGTCAACACTAGTAAACAATTCCTCCTGCCTCATGTGCAGCTTGGCCAGACTCCAAATCCTGTCCCAAAGAGTGTATTTTCCACTGGATATTAAAAGATTACATTTCTCCTTTAAGGGATAAATTCTGCACATGGATAATTGCCACGGGGATGTGATATTGATCTAGGAGGAAAATTGTATTTTAGAACAAAGATTAGGAAATTAATTCACAGAAATTCCAGTAATTCATTAAAATGAAGATCCAGGGTTTCATATATTTTTTTGCAATCACATCAGTCATGATAAAACTGTGATAATTGATAACACCACAGATGACATACATACATACACAGCTTTTCGACTTGTACAGCACAACTAAGCCAATATTTCAGCGCAGGAAAATATCAAATACAAGAAGCAAAGTAGTTATTCTACAGTAAACATTTCAAAAAAATGTGATAGCTACATTTGAAAAACACTTAACTATTCACTTTTTAAAAGCCATCTTTTTTTAATAGCAGAGATTGCAATAGCACATTTAGTTTATTAGCTGTATTCTTAATTTCCGAAATACTTTTAGAGTTGTGCTAGTTATATGAATTACAAAGATGTCACAATGTTTCACTATAGGAATTAGCATATCAATACTGAAAATAAAAGATCAAAAAGCATCTCAATTTTTTTCCATAAAATATCTCCCAATTTCCTCAAACAACTAATTTATTAAACTATATCTCAGAGCCTAGATCTTACAACAAAAGGTAGCAGCCTACAGGTGAGAAGAAAGATGTACAGAAACAGCATCTCTAACTAAAGAATATCAGTTTAAAATGGAATGTTGTCCTTCTCTGTTATTGGTGTTCATTTTTAATCTGATTTAACACCTAGTGAACTTGTTGAAAAGATTTCCATTACTTCAGTGAAAACTGGATCAGAAACTGTATCCCATCGCAGGTGTGTGAACTAAAAGTTATTGGCATAAACCAGAAGCCAAAAGAATATTGAACAGTGACCTCAGTCTCAGATGAAATAAAATGCTCAGAATCTCTCAACGATAGCTGTGACAGTTAATAATATGTTTATAAGGCTATCCAGAGCACGAAAGTTTAGTAGTTCCCTTGCAACTGAACTGCACCAACTGCACTGCTGACATCAGGTTCAGCAGTGTGGGACACTTCTGGGATGGGCTATCCTAAAATGGAGATTAGGCAACATGGACAGAGATGGAGGCTAAATCAACACTAAACTCTACCTGGGCAGGAGGCTTTCCCCCACAATAAAAGCTGATTTACTTTTCATAAAAAGAATTGTGGTATGTAAGATGACAAACAGATATCAGAGGCATATAAACTTCTAACCACATACCAGAGTTTCGTGGTTTTAGTCAGAATTTGTAAGCTTGTTCTGCTAAGTCCCCAGACTATCTCAGCAGGGTGGGGTATGTCTGAGATGGGAAGCACAGGTCACTGCTGATCTCTGGTATAGCTCACAGGTGTGAATAGGCCTATGGGGTTTTACCTTGTCTTTTACTGAGCAGATGGGCATTTTTTCTGGCATCAAAATTAATTGTGGAATATACAAATTTCAGCCACACATTGGGGATTGGAGGAATGTATCAAGGAGCCATGTGCTCTTTAAATGTGAGGATTAAACAGGAAAAATGTTCCTCTGAGAAAGATAAACAATGAGAGGTACTTTAAGGAATGTAAAGGGTATAAAAAAACATCACCACAGTTAAAAGTGACCCCATTTTTATTTCATTTGACATTTGTACATGTTCACTCATCTGAAATGGCAGACAGTACAAAAGCACTGCGAGCCAGTGCCTAGTGCCTGCTACAGAGCTAGAACTCCACTGAAGACTTGCCAGCATGTATGAAGGGCTTAGGTGTTTGAATGGGATTGCGTGGGTTTATTTACCATAGCCTTGGGAGGTCAGCAGTGGAATGACTTTGGATCAACAGCTGGAAGATGAATTTAGCTACTACTGTCTTACAGCAAATCGCTGTCCTCTTGTGTGGGTGTCAAGGAAAGAAAAGCAGGTAGTACCTGAGTACTTAGGCTAGGTACAGACCTGAGAGCTTAGTTAATGCATCCATTATCAAATAGTTTTCTCAACTATGAAGAATAATGTTACTATAGAGCATTAGTTTGGTTGTAGAAAAAAAAATTATATAAATGTAGGAGACAATGGGGAAAATAGCATTGATAAATTTCTCCAAATCATTAATATAATTACACTATTTATGTACTCACAAGTTAACAATGATCTTTCTTTTTTTTTAGTAATTGATAGTTTTTGAGGATTGTAGAATAGCTTCTGAGGTAAGGTATATATTCTGCACTTCTGGCAAATATTTCACATTATGTATTTGCACTTTCTTTGGGGAGGTGTGTGATATTGTTCTTATCTTGTTTCAATTATTTAGTTGCTATAGAAAACAATATTTAAAGTAGTGTACATATAAAAAATAGCTCCAGAATAGTTTCAGGAACATCTCTGATGCAAATTTCTTCTCTTTTGCTTTGTGCAAGCAGACATTGTGATTCCATTTCCTGCATATGAGCTCAATTATTGCAAGTTTATAACTAAACCCTTTTAAAAACTTATATTTAGTATTTTTGAAAATAAAACGCAATCAGTTACTACTCCAGTATTTATATTTTATTACATTGAACATAATATCAATTTCACACCTACTATAAAAAATGGATTAACCTGCACACACTTAGAGTTATTTCAAAATTTTAAAGGTGTATCTGTAAAAGGTGAAATAGAAAATGTGAATTCATACTAAATTTAGACAATAGCTCCAGAAAAATACTCTTTACCCTGCCCACCTCTCAAAAAGAGGCTAGGCTATGGTTACTCCTTAAAATTTTAAAACAAAAAACAGAGTCTAATTGGGACAGGATGGAAAATGTGTCAGAGAAACTAACACTGGTAAAAAATTGAGAAAATTACTTTAATATTTTGAGCATATACCTTGAAGACTTAAAGACAATGGATAAACTCATATTGACTTATGAATTTAATTATATCCAAGAGTTATGGGTAAATCCTGAGTTGCTTGAAAGGACTGGAACTTTTCCAGGACAAGGACATGCTGAACTGATTTCTTCTTCTTGTGTGTGACAGTAATGCCTCTATATGAAGGAATTAATTTTCATGGAGCTCTTTCCCAATTTTCCACAGAATTATTAGGATGTCTTTCCCCTCTCTCCTCTCCCCTACCATCCTTAGCTAAAAAGCTAAAAACCTCCAGAAAAATATCAGGATAATGTGCATGTAAAGCAGTATTTTTATGATGTCCCCAAAATGAAAACTCAATTAAAAAAAAAAAAAAAGCTCTTTGGCATCTCATCTTGTGAGCTTTTGGTAGTACCAAGACTGTGTTTGTTGTACAAGTTAAATTCAAATACCTCAATACGTTCCAGATCCAATCTAGGCTACATTTGTACTAGTAAACATAACTAGCCTTGGCCTGCTTCCTAGGTCTGACATCAAGTGGTGTAATGTGATGTGATGTGATGTGATGTAAGCTGCAAAAGCAAGAGAATATTTTCATATCCTGTTTGCAGAGACAGAGGAAATTGAGCAGCTGATGAATAGAAATTAATTACATTGACTCACTGTTTTTCTTTTTTATTATAGCTAGCTACTCACTTAACATGTACCACAGAGTCACAGAATTATGGAATCATTTGGATTCCAAGCTACTTTTAAGGATGATCAGTTTCAAACCCCCCACATGCCATGGGCGGGAACACCTTCCACTAGACAAGGTTGCTCAAAACCCCAGCCTTGAACACTTCCAGGGACGAAGTATCCTCACTTCCTTTGGGAAACCTATTTCAGCACCTCACTGCCCTCACAGTAAAGAATTTATTCTCTTCTCACTCATTGCCCAGCCTATATCCATATTTGGGATTGCCCCAACCCCAGTGTAGGACATTGCTTTTGGCCCTGTTGAATTTAATCCCTCTGAATGGCATCCCATGTTCCAGAGTACCTGCCAGCAGCGCGACTCAGCTAAGTGTCACCCAGAAACTTGAGAGTACATTCAACCCACTGTCCAGGGCCCTAACGAAGTTGTTAAACAACACTAGCCACAATATGAACCCCAAGGGACATAGTTTTAATTGATATGTTTTCCAATTTTACCAAATCATCTCTGAGCAGAGTAGAAGAACTGCAAGTGGAATAGAAAGTACTGAATGTAATAAGCCTACACAGGATTGCTGGTTTTATTTTCTACTTGCCCCCAGTATTTTCCTAATAACATTCTGCTTCTTTTTCAATGCTACTAAGCACTGAGATAGGAGCATTATTTTCTGCTTCTTTTTATTGGATTTTATTCAGTATTTTATTACACTGTGATTCACTATCTTTAACCTTTTTTGCAACCTTTGTTAGTCAAGTCTTCTCCTGACGTGTTTTTAAAGCTTATGAATATCAGCAAACCTAATTATTTTCTCTTGTTTACAGATCATCTGTGAATATACAGAACAGTTGCAGTGGGGATCTCCATTTCCAGTGGGGAATGATAGTTCAGTTTTTCCCTGTACTGTGAAAAGCATTTATTACCTCTCTGGCTTCCTGTATTTAATCATGTTAGAACATTCCTTTTAATTCATGTGAGTTATTTCTGTAACACTACTTGGTGAGTTCTTGACAAAGGAAATTGTGTATTCTGTTACCTTTTGTTATCAGAACTCTTCAAGAATGTCATCTTATTTCTGTCTTGAGTGCTCTCTGGGTCTGTCTAACAGGTCAAGTAATATGAATTTTTTGTGAATATCCTATATGTTGTTCTCCTGGTTTTGGACAGGTGTCTGCCAGGGAAAGCTAGAGCTTCCCTTGAAAATGGAGAATGTAACCCCCCTTCCCTCCAAATTATTATAATGTTGCAATTAAGGGCTTTTCAGGCAAAGATTTGGGACTAGGAATAGCAGTTCTTTACTAGGAATATTGGAAAAAAAAAAAAAGTAGTAATAAAA